>JAGFPH010001155.1:253241-265382 GCA_018207615.1 Philaenus spumarius
TAACTTTCAAATGATTGTCGATTTAGGCTTTGAATTATAAATTACTAGCTTTCAAATGATTGTTGATTTAGGCTTTGAATTATAAATTTCTAACTTTTAAATAGGCGAATTGTAGGTGAATAGTTTTTGGTCAGATGTATAGTATCTTTATTGTAGAAGTTTTAAACGTCTTGTTTTTAACTTTTTTAGCATGTGTCTGGCATCAGATAGCGAACCATGTAATGTCTTTCATAGACAAAGTCAGTTATTGTGTTAACCCTCCAAGCGCTAAAGTCGCAATTGTGATTATTATAAATCAACCTGTAGTGCTGAAGTCGCATTGCGACTTTTCTACAGAGGTTTTTTAAAACGGGTCTCAAGTTGTCATTTTTCATTCAATCTGCGAGTTTCTTATATGGATTTGTCAGAAGTCGTTTACTACAGTATAGTATAAAGTTTAAAATCGATACTTTAAAAAAATGTAATTTTGGTAGCATTGTAAAGTCAGCTGTTTTAGTGCACACATCTGTATCTGTGCTAGATGCTAGACGTTCTTTTGCTTCTTGTAATGAACCACAGTAATTTGTTTGGAAGAGTAGAGTGTTAGAGTTTTAAATTTTTTTGTTCAGCATGAAATTGTCCAACTTTTGTATATCCTGGAAGTTATACAGTGACATTTTGAAATTATTTTTGGTGGGTGGATATCTGAACAATAAGTTTTAAATTTTTAAATTGTGCAAAACATACAGCTGTGAAAATCTAGGATTAAAAGTAAGACAATTATTTTAAGATTAAATACATAATTCATTCTTTTCTGATTATAATGATATATAATAAGTCTATTTTTACTTTTAATAAGAATTTTATACATATTTTTAAAAATAGACATGCACACCGCCTTAAAAATGCTAGCACTGAAGAGTATCATAGTCAGCTCTTTGATGGTCAGGCCAGGTGTAATATTATTTTCAGGTTCTCCCTTTCCTCATTTCATCCTGAACTCTATAAAATGAGCTGTAAAATTTCTTCCGTCTAGCTTTATAAATTGTGTCAAGTTGGCAACAGCGTATTCCATAAATCAATTACTTAACTATTTAATAACAGCCTCTCAGTGGAAAACTTGAAAAATGAACTGGATCCCATCCAGCCATCAAATCAGTCTCCTTATTTCCTTGCAACTAACAATGTTCAGGCCATGTAATATATCAGATTTTTTTTCTCACTTGATGATAGTTTGATGTGTTGTATTGTTCCTTTATCTTATAGCAAAAAATCTACTCTTTCAGAGTATTATATTTTAGTGAACTGCTCCCAAACACTTGCTCTGACTATTTTTATGCTTCTTCGGTACATAAATGTTACGGTAGTTTGTTGCAATTAGCTGATTATAAAGCTGTAAGGCATCAGCATCAAATATTTCATTAGAATTAAGTTTTCCAAATGAATAAAGAGGAATGTATTTGTTTAAGAGTGTAGATTTATATTTTATTAATAGAATATTTCAGCATCTCAAGCTATACAATTGTTATAATACAATTTTTTCACTTACAATAATAATTGTTAATTGACCCAAATTATAAATTTCATAAACTTAACCCTAAAATTGTGACGAGTGCGTTTAAACATGGCACGGCTCAAAGTTTAAATGATTCACAGTTTACAAAACTTATGATAGAATGCGGAGAGATGTCCGTTGATTATGTTTATACTAAACAGAAAATGGTTTCTGTCAGCTGACTCTTGTTTTGACTGAACCCTGTAGCTAGCTCCAAAGTGAAGTTTATGTTGTGATTTCTTAGGCCGGCCGCACACCAGAACGGACAAAACGTCTTTCGACAAAACGTTTTGTCGAAAGACGTTTTGACTTAAGAGTTAACATGCGTTTAAATGGGGATGCCGCACACCGACCATGTCTTGTCGAAAGATGTCTTTCGACAAGAAAAGACGTCTCGACGTTCGACACTGGATTTATGTCTTTACTCAAGACAAAACTAACTGCGCATGCGTGAGTTGAATACGCACCTGATCACTGTCAACTGTTTTAGTTTGTATTATTATTTTCGAAATAGAAGTCGTTTGTTTATGACCTGTGGTGTTTTTGACTTCACGCGACCACTTGTGTTGTAATTACGTTCGATGTAAATATTATTTATAATCATCATTTTCCTTATTAATGTTTTTAAATACTGTTTTTGTCACTCGGGAACAATTGTATACAGTAGTAGGCCTACACTATTTTCAATTAGTGTTTTACAATTTTATTTGTAAACCATCTTGATTATTCCGAAACATTTGTAAATATTACTTATTTGGTGTACTTTATATTCATTGAACTATTTTTATGGTTTAGATGGAACGTTTGTACATAATATTATGTATAATTACAGTTTTATATTTTTGTTTGAATACAGTATTGATTACGGAGAAACATTTGTAAATATTTATTAATTGTACTGTATTTCAGTTTCATATTGTTATAGATTTGCGGGAAGAAGAAAGGCTCTTAAGATATCTTAAAAGTGTTGTGTGCAAGTAAATACAATGTATTTTAAGTACTGTAACACAAACTATTGGGAAATTAAATATTTGTTTAGTATTCATAAACCACTTATAATTCTGTGCTGTACAAGTGTCTTACTTTACAGTGTTGTCAAAAGACAAATTGTCTTCCCTAGTGTTTTTTCAAAAGACAAAATGTCTTGTCTTGCGACAAGACGTTTTGTCGAAAGACGTTTTGTCTGTTCCGGTGTGCGGCCGCCTTTAAAGCAGTAGTCCATTTCGTATGATTTTGTTACAGGTTTTTGTGTTTAAGAAGATATGTCCTGATGTGTGAATTTGATTTTTTATAAAACAATATGACAATTCTGACAAGCCCGATTTTGATTTTTTGTAACTAGGCTATATTGTTAGGCCTAATAAATAGTGCCTACAGTCGGGAGCACGAAATAAGGCGGGTGAGCATTTTTGCGCTGTTGCCAGACATGGGACTGGCAACAGCGCAAAAATTCTCACCCGCCTTATTTCGTGCTCCCGACTGTAGTTACAATTTTTGAAAATATCTTATATGTATTTGAAACAACATTATAACAATAATAGTTTTAGTCTTGAAGCATCAATAAGTAAGTAGGCCTATTGTTAATTTCCAGTTTTTTGTTTTTAACTGATTTTTGTACATAAAACTTATTTTTTATAGACACTGTAACATTTTTGTAACACATTAAGGTATATTATTATTTTATTTTGAGATGTAAGTTAGTAGTTCATAACAACAAAAAAAATGTTTTTTTCTAAATATAAACATAGGTAAATAAAAACAAATTCTACAAAGTTTTGAAAACTTTAAAAAATATATAAAAATATTTAACCTACAGAAACGAAAAAAAAAAAAAACATTTTTTTTGTTGTTAAAAAATGTAATATTATGTCTCTTGTACTTTTTGTTTATAAAGTTAGCAATCTTAAAGATATTCCATGTCAAAAACTTGTAATGGCCGCCATTTTGAAAATTATTAACATAAATTCTTGTTGTTACACTTGTAAATCGTAACATAAAAAATACTTATACCAAATTTGATCTCAATATCTTAATCTATTTCTGTAGTTACAAGGATGTTTTGCAAAAAAACCAAATGGCGGATTGTGACTAAACTAAGCCAAATTCGAAAAAATCTTGCTGAACATTTGTCATTTATATCAATGTATACAATGCGATCCTGTATATCCCGATAATGTTTTTAGTGACACTCTGTGAAATCAAAAATGTTTTATCACACATTTTTTGACTATTAGTTAACAATCTTTTTTATACTGTAGCACACTCTGCGTGACTAGTGTTTATTTTAATGTTGTCCATTAAAAAAAAATAGGAATGTTTTTTTAAAGTAACAAAAGTTCGTCATAATAAGTACTTATTAAAATTCCTATTTGTTAAAAGGAGGTAAGATATTTGTTTTTGTTACTAATTGTCAGTTGCGGTTAAATTTTGTTTAGCTTGGACTGCCAATTAGTGTACGCACGCAGTCAACTAGAAAAACTTAAAAAAACCAACGTCTTCAATGCAACTTTCCATATATGGCACAGTGGACACTTCGGCACTATCAACAATTTCCGCCTCGGTCGATTACCTAGCGCTCCTGTCGACTGGAGTGAGATAAACGCTGCCTGGGGACAGACTGCGCTACTGTTGACCGCTCTCGCTAGGAAAATGAATCTCACTTTCGAGAGGTTCAGACTTGTACCGTACGGCAATCATTCTTATATCGAGGTAAGCTGGGACTTTATTCGGCCGGGAAATATATTCAGTTTTACTTGGTAATATCCATATTGGAAGGGATAATTGAAAACCCGTGTAAATACATTAAGAAACGATTGTTCTAACAATATAAAAAAGAAACTACCATATTTGAATCAGACATCTTTTCTTTACTAAATAAAGTTATGTATTTTTTTTTTTGAATATGTACTATTATTTCAATTAATGTCTGATCCAGACTTTTAAAAATTAGGGCTTGTTTAATACTTAAGTACAGTAAGATTTTTTTAACCGTGCCTTCGGCTCGGCTAGCGCGCGGTGGGCTAGCGGTGTAGCGGGGAGGGGTTGTAAAGGCAGTTCCACAAACTTCGAATAAACAAAAATGATCGAATAACTATTCGAATAAAATTACTGAAATATAATTACTTGAATGAGTCATAGACTACTTGTCTCTTGTTCGAGTATTCGAATAATAATACTATGGTGTGGTTAAGGTAAATGCCAGACACCAAGTAGGCCTTCTTCCTATAATGCTCACATTATACCGCTGTACCGAGCAAACCGTAAGTCAAACGAAAAAATGTTTCAAATAAAATATTTAATTTAGACCTTTATCTAAAACTTTCTCGCGAACACTTTGTCTCTGACCAACAAATAAAAAACTTTCCAGCGGTGTGAAAATTTCATGTCATTATTAAAGTTCACTGTTGTAATATTAATTTTTAAAATATGAAATAGGTTTTGTAATTGATTTTCTTTTACATCGTACGAATCGTATGGTTCTTATCTGAGTATACGTGAAAGTTTCATAATTTTACATCGCTGCTAAGTGAATTAAATGACAGTGTTATTGAAGCTCGGTTTTCGCTGTTTCACGCCGCTCTGCTCAGTTCTCGTGAAGAAAACTAGAGTAGACAGAGCGATTTCTAACGTTATCATTCAGGTTAGTACAATCGTGGCCGAGGGCACGGTTAAAAAAATCGTACTGTACTGATTTATCCCTTTCAACATCACTAATACCATCACAATGAGTTTTATCCAGATCGGTCAGTAACAACCTATCAACTTTGCGTGATCCTAAATCAACCGAGCGACTTACTGCACTTCAAAATAAATTTTTCAAAACAGAATATTACAAAACTATTTACTACTCTGTCACGAATCCAACAGTAAACGATACAAATTATTTAGTAGACAAAGGAGACATCAGTCATTTTGGTTTGTGACAAACGCTCAGCAAAACAAAGCTAGTATAAAAGTTTTATTGCACTACTAACTAAGTTAAACATATATAAACTGTTGGTATATTTCAATTTCATTATTTCTAAGGTTATTTTAAGTTGAATTTTGTGACATATACAACCCTGTGATATATAAATAATAATGCAGTATATAAATAAAAAAGAATCCAGAGAATGATTGGTCTATAAAAAGTTAAAGAGACGCAAAATTTAGAAGGCAGTATTTGTATAATAATTCCCATAACGTATAAGACACAAGAAATAATTTAAATATATAATAATGAGTAATAATAAAATAATAGAAAGCAGACTTAAATAATAATAAAGTAATAATTAAAAAAGCAGACTAAAATAATTAAAATGCAACTAATGTAAACTGGGACTTATACAAAGAATATGTGCAACAATAAGGTTATATACCTGTGTAAATTTGAAAGTTGAAGAAAAGCTGTGTATAACAAAAAGAACAGTGTGTATTAAAACCAAAATATATATAAAAAAAAGAAAAAATATCTGCAGAGGACAATAAAAAATAATAACATATATTAAAACATATGTCACAAATAATATCATGAGTGTTGGAGAAATTCAGTGGATCATGAAACGAAAAGCGAAGGAAAATTTAAGGAGATGTTAACGGATATATGTTTGTGACCATGTGCAAGTAGAACTCTGTGCGTGGAAAGTGAAATGTGTAACTGATTTGGATATTTAAGTGGGCCCATCGCGGAATTACGCAAGTATATAGAATAAGACAAAAACTTTTATAATTTGTAGGTGTATTTAAAAAAAAAATTTAACTTGAACTTTTTGATTTGCAGTCTGCTATTAGATTCAATTTTTCCTTTTGTTTAACTTCATTGATAGTGCGTCTCTTAATTTGGTAAAGAAATCTGCCTAAAAAATCTTAAAATTATTATTATTAGGATGTTGATTTTATTTGAATGTTCAATAATTTCCATGTGTAATGTAAATATTTTGAGAATGTGTGATTAAAAGATTTGGTCAATGCTGCAACGTCTTGGGATCTCATTGTGTTCACCATAATTGTCTTGTTTAGTGAGTACTGTTCAGCTCAAGAATCCACAAACCCGGGAGAAAACAAAGTAAATTTATTACATAAATTATGATATGCAAATTATTAGGTATGACCCACGTGTAGTTGTATTGGCGCGAAAGTCTGACTGTTTGCGTTTCAGTGATGTAAGCATGTAGGATTGCACCATATAATTGCATGTGACGTTATATAGCATTGAGATGTTATGTGTGGATTAGCAGATATGTAAAGGTAAACAAACTTTGAGGTTAAGTTGAACATTTTTTTAAAAGTTGTTAGATTAAAGTAAGGCGAGATTGTTTCTTAAATAAAATAAAGTAAAATCATTGAAAGAATATCAAAGTTCACACATAATCTTTTATAACTTCAAATTAATTTATTTTTATTTTTTAATTTAAAGTAAAATCTCGAACTCCAATATTTTTTTTAAGTGTTCAACATATTAGATTTTTATTTTTATAACGCTTAACGTTATAAAATGGCTTTCAAACGTGGGGCTGAAAAAGCAGAAAAAGCCGTTGTGTAACTAATGTTATAATTCAAAGAAAAATATTTAAAAAATCGGAGGGAGAATAAAAAATTTAATAATTCTGATGTATCGGAAGTGGTCTTTTTAGGGAAAATATAAGGTTGATACTAAAACGTTTAACAAATTAAGAAATAAGAACATTTGAAGTAAATTAGTTTTATTCTGTAGGTATTGTGTGAACACAAAGAACTTCCATTGTATGGATCAGGAGGTTTCCGTTTTCTGTGGGACACAAAGTTTGACGCGGCAATGGTCGCGTTTCTCGACTGTTTACAGCAGTTTAAAGAAGCTGTAGAGAAAGGAGATTCTGGTTTTTGTCTGCCTTACAGAATGGATCGAGGTAAAATTGAAGACTTGTCCACTGGAATCTCTTATTCAGTCAAGTAAGTAAATCTCTTATTTGAACTGTGTTTATAGTTTTTCAGTTTAAGTAGAATTGAGGTAGATATGTGTGACCATCAGTTCGAATGGAAAGAAACATAACTGCACTTTTCCTTTACATACACTTCAGTGACCGCGGCAAATAAAAGTTGAATGGGTGAATAAACGTAACAAAGTGTCTGCCATCTTGCTGAGCCGCTACATATAAGTGTTGCCAGATAGGAAAGTAAAAAATCCTAACTGTAAACATACTTTGAAGAGTTTAAGTTTATTTTATTTTTTAACACTAGCAGCGTCAGGCGACTAGGAAACTAGTCGATTGCGTGTCAGTACAAACCAGCACCAAGAGTCGGGCGATTTAGGAAATTTAGTACTTCTGTAATGTTCTGCCTCCTTGCAAGCCGTTTACAAAACAAATTTATTAATAATAATAAGGAATAAAAAATAAAATGAAATTTTGACAAGTTTTCTCTTAGTTGATTTTATTTAAAAAAATATTCCTTTCTACGTAACAATTATTTGTGCTCTTATATCTTCAATTTATGTATTTTACTTTATTTATTAATCATACTTTAATTCAATAAATCATTATCCCCTTAACCACAACAAAAACAATCAAGCATAACCCCAAATTGAAAATACGTTGTAGCCCTGCCAGATCTGTGCTTGTCACAGCTGACGGTTAAACCCTTTGTTACATATAGTCTGTTTAAATATCTGTGCGTACAGTTGGCAACTACTGGGCGACGCATCTTAGAAGTATGAACCCTGTGTTCCAACACAGAGAATATACCGCCAAAACTTGTCACTGCGGCCGACCAACCAACACACAGCCATTTTGTTTTAACTTATCTCTACACTGAATTTAACTTTCTTTATTAGGTTCATCTTTACCATGAAGTACTTTACCAGGAAGGAAAGGAATCGAATTAACGAAACATAATAGTTGGCATTAACTTTTTAATGCTCTATTTCAATTAATTAAAAAAAAATAAAAGTAACAAAAACAAATATTTGGCAAACCATATTTCAAATATTTTTATGAAATCAATCAATCTCACATTCACACGCAGCAATCTTAAATTTAAACATACAACAATTTATAGATTTTATAATATTTATGAATGCAGATTTATTTTTTATTTATTTAAATTTTTTTATTTACGTACGTAATTTTATTATTTTTAATTTATAGTGCACTTTGAAACCAAACAACAAAAAATGAATTTAATTTAATGAAATCCTTTCCTTTTTAAAAAAATCTTTCATAAGAAACACATTTATAGTTTTTTAATACTTATCCTCAATATGGTCTTCACTGTTTTTCATTTTTTTACCGTAGCACTGTCTGTCTCACTTTAAAACACTGTTCAATTTTACAAGTCACCATTTCTAGTCGGCCATTTTTGTCCTTTGTCAAGGTAACGCGTACCCTCGACAACTCTCAACCTCGCTAACTCTTTTCTATATTGTTCAACTCACCATTTTACATTTTCCGTAGTCACACTGTCTCTACCTTTAGTTTAACAAAATTCCATAACTAAGGAAACATTGTTCCCAATGCACCAAAAACAGGTCTACTCTGTTCAACGACTCAAATCCAAGTGGCGTGACGCCTTGCTCAAAGCTGTAGTGTTTCGCGCACTCACGTCATCTCGCGTGATTGATTTTGACCAATCAGAAATGCTTTCTTATGTTATATGAGACTCGTTTGAGGCTAAATGTCCGTCTTGTTTTATTTGACACCTTGATTTTGAGGCTATTTTCTTATGACGTCATTTATTTATTTTTAAAACCTATCTTAATTGTCTTTGTTTTTTAACTTTGTTATTTACCTTTTTTAACAAATTTCTAATGACTTATTTCTAATAAAAAATAAGACTACCAGCATTCTCCCTTTGGATTTCTATGTTAATTATTTTTGAAATGTGATTTTAAATTAGCCTAAATCATCCAAACTTTGCAATACCCCTCCCTTTACGTTACACCCTTATTTATTATTCTAATTCCCTTAAACTCACATATATTACACTTCCTGAGCTAATAACTTTAAACATTTTCCATCAATCAATTTTTTAGTTGCAAATATGAATTTGTTAGACCTTTTTCTACAAAAAAGCTATTGAATTCTTTTGGATTGGGATATAATTACTGTATTTGGAAATTTTTTTGAAAAATGCTTGCAAAGCGCAAGAAATGGCCTGTTATTCTGCGAAGTTTTGTCTGACACTTTTAGGGTTAAGGTTGCAAAAAATGATGCAATGTTCATTTGACAACGTTGTCATATGCGTGTTCCTACTTTTGTTAGATTCTATCACAAGCCGTTTTATTGGTTTCAGCGCTGCATTGTTATTATTCCACGTTAATTATGATAAACATTTTTAACATACGCTTTCTGTCATTTATACAGGATGTCCCTAAGTAAAGTGCCAAACTTCGTGGAATGGTTCTATGAGTCAAAATAAGAAAAAAAGTTTATACAAACACAGACCCGAAAACGCTTTGTTTTCTAGATATCCACCATTTTGTTTTTTTTTACAAAATACAAAACAATTCTAGAGAACGGTTTGACTGATTGAGTTCAAACTTGGCGTGAAGTTTAACCTAACAATGATATATCTCAAGAAAAATAAGCGATTAAATCCAATCATGAGTTTCAAAATGGCTGTTGTTTGAAAATTTTTCAAAAACCGTAATTTTAACAAAAAATGTCAAGACACCTTTTTTGTAGCCCTTTTGATTCCCTATCGGATGGTGTACCTGTCAAAACAATCGGATGAAGGATAATATTAAGTTATGTGCAATAATTGGTTTATTCAACCAGCCTTCCTATACCAAAGTCAATCTCGCACACTTCTACTTATTACTAATTTTTATTAAATTAAGTTCTTTTACAAGTCTTGTTAAATGATTATTTACTTAATTTAACTATGTATCGAGAATCTTATTTGTGTTTTGAAGTTAAATTTGTACGTCATTAGTACTTTTTGGATTAGGTCATGGGCCCCAATAAATGATTAAATTGAGATACCAGTTGACAGTTTGACTTCAATGAAAAATAAACTTAACCTCAATTACTGAACACTATTTTACCATGAGGGATAACGGTCAGAACACTTCTATTTTTTTGCTGACACTTGTTGCAACTCGATTGACTTTAACATATTGTTTTTTAGCTTCGTGGATTGTATATTTGATTTATATTAATAATAGGTTAATTACCTTATATATCATCCGTCAACAATCCAAATTTTTCCTTTGTAGGATCACCGGATTCAACGGTATACCGTCATCTTCAGATCCTTATTGTTCCTTACTTTCTGCCTGTTCTGGCATCGTCTTCTTTACACATTTGGCACATTTAAAACATTTGTCACATATTAAGATTACAAACACGAAACAAATAAACAGATTAAAATTATTACAAAAACCGACACACTAAGACATATAAAAGTTCATTATACAGCGAATCGTTATGTTGGTCAACGAGAAGGTTTATTATTGCCGCGCCGGTCGAACATGTAATTCGGGCGGTCGTCTATTCTGTACTAAACTAAACGGTCTGTTTGTCCTGTAAACTGATCCTCTTCCTCAATCTGATCACAGTATTGAATAGTTCGTTTGACCGATAGTTAATTTTGTTATTTAGTATGTTTTTCCTACAAAAAGGAAAATCCTACAAAGGAAAAGTTTGGATTGTTGACGGATGATATATAAGGTAATAAACCTATTATTAATATAAATCAATTGACTTTCACTACACTATTTTGATTCTCTTTTTAGAAATGACTGCAGTATCGTGGAACTTCTCAGATGACCATAGATTTACAATTTATCTACAGGTGCATAGAGAATCCATTTCAAAATTTCTTCTATTATGACCACATTACAATGGTAGTGCAAATTGATATTCCCCCGTCCCATTTTCTTAGGAGTGCATATGGTTTTTGATTAAAATTTTGCTATTCAATTTGTTTAGGATTCAATTTAATTCAGAAGAGCAGTGGACAAAAGCTCTTAAATATTTGCTAACAAATCTCAAATGGGGACTTGCTTGGGTGTCTTCCCAGTTCACAAAGGATCAGACGGAGCTACGGTAGCCTTTGAATCAGGTGATTATCTTATATATTGTAGAGATTAGATTGTTCACAAAAGTACATCTACAATTTTATTACATCTAGATAATGTGGGGTTAATTAAAAATAATAAATATTGTATTGGAGGTTTTTAGGTTGTAAATGTATTTTTAGATAACTCCAAATGTTTAGTGATGATATTTAATACTGACCTGAAAGTTTTTGAAGAACAAGAGAACAAACAATAATTTACCACACCATGTTTTAGGAACGTCAAGGTGATTCAGTTAGAGGTTACAATTTAAAAATTAACTAATACGCATTGCAGTTTACTTACTTGGTTAGACACATTTGTTAGAGATTGACATTAAACTTGAAAAATTATATTCGTCAAATGATCGCCAAGTCCAGCCCTACAGGCTTCAGCCCTTTTCGTGAAATTTTCCGTCACTTTCTCGATCAACTGTTGTGGAACTTGATGGATAACTCTGCGAATCTCATCCTTCAGCTCCGGAATCGAATTGGGCTTGTTTGCGTAAACCTTCTGCTTCGTGTAACCCCAAAAGAAATAATCCAGTAGTGTGAGGTCACATGATCTTGCTGGAAAATGTTGATCACCGAAACGA
>JAGFPH010001155.1:265482-279924 GCA_018207615.1 Philaenus spumarius
GTGTGAGGTCACATGATCTTGCTGGAAAATGTTGATCACCGAAACGAGAGATTAAACCGCCGGGAAACTTTGTGTGCGACAACTGCAGGGTTTCTCGAGCTGTATGACAAGTGGCTCCGTCTTGTTGAAACCACAAATCGTTATTACCACACAATTCTTCCAACTGCTGCCAAAAGTAATCGCTTATCATCTCCCGATAACGTTCTCCACTGACTGTAACTACAACGCCGCGGGCATTTTCAAAAAAGTAAGAACCAGTCACGCCGCTAACTCAAAATCCACACCAAACAGTTTTCTTTTTTTTGGATGCATTTGTTTCATGTGAATAGCATGAGGATTTTCAAGTCCCCAAATGCGGCTATTTTTTTGTTTGTTTACATAGCCATTTATATGAAAATGAGCTTCATTAGAAAAGATGATTTTGTTCACAAAATTGTCAATATTCTGATTATTCTCCAACACCTAGTTTACAAATTCACGCCTCTGTCGATAATCTCCCAGTTTCAATTCCTGAGTCAATTGGATCTTGTATGCATGCAAATGCAGATCTTTAGTCAAAATGCACTGTGTTGTACCGTAGAAAAGGCCTAATTGCTTGGAACAACGACGAATTGAGGTTGACGGATTTTCTTGAACACTTGCGCTTGTTGCGGTGATATTTGCCACTGATTGGCCACTCCGAGGGCGTACTGGTCTTTAAACATCTAACACTGAACCCGTTACATTAAATTTATCAATCAGTTTTTTTAATCGCTACATGTGATGGACGGTTAGGATACCGAAATCATTTCGCCGTGCTCGAATCGTGTTAGTAAAATTTTCCACACTTTTAAAAAATGTTTTAAGAATTAAAACACTTTCTTCAATCGAATAACGCTCCATAACAACTAATGTCATTAAACAACAATGCCTAATTACAAAACATCAGCTGTTTATCTTGCATAACAGAAAAGTGCTACCAACTTAAAATTGTAACCTCTAACTGAATCACCCGGTAGTCAGCTGTCTTTTAGATTGTAGTCTTTGACAGCAAGTCTTAATAGACAGCTGTCTTCATTCCTTTGTAGATCTTTCACTTCATCAAATCATTTCTTAAACTTTTGCTTGTTCAAGCTTGAAATTTGACTAGCATCTTTAATGTTTAAGTATTTTATTAATCATTTGAAAATATTATAAGAATGTAAAAATGAATTCTATGTTTCAAGTTATTATTTTATAATGATGGTGTTTAATTTTGTTGTTGGACATTTGCAACCTTCATTTATTCTGTGATCTGACCTTGGTCGGTCAACTCGTGTGTGCATTTTCTGTATTTTTAGTGTATGTTTTGTATCTATGTTTTCGTTAGTTGTTTAAAGTTTTTTGTATAGTTTTAGTATTTTTTAGTGTCAGCTTTCTTTCACATAGATAGGCCTAGAACTCTACGATTACGTTTCTATAATTTTAATCACTTAATAAAACAAATTGATCCATATTCAAAAATCGTTGTGTGTTGATTTTAACACATAACTGGTAGCAATTGTCCGACTAAGCAATAATAACAAAAGTGAAAATGAATGCTTTTTATTTTTGATAGTCTTACTATACTAAATTTAATTAATATTTCTGTTCATATGGAGTACAGTAAAGTATAGGCCTAAATTATCTGAACACAGGTTATTCACAAGTTCTGTATACAGTTAAACTTGGTTATAGCGTCAACAAAGGGACCGAACGAATGTTGGTGCTTCGTCCGAGTGATATTATAAAGATGTACCAACAGGAACACGTATTTTTGTTAGCTGGAGTGAAAGGACAAAACAGTATACAGTATTTCTATTATTGACAATATTATTTTAAAAAAATATTATTTTCATAACGTTTATTTAAAAAAAAATTATACTTTTCTTTTAAAGTTCACGGTATTGTCACGGTAATTGGAGCTGAGGTCATCTACAATTATAAATTAAGAAATATTTTTAAGTGTGTAAAGTTTTAATGGTTGAAATTAGGTTAAATACATGTTCTGTGTACTATTAACAAACTGTAGCATTATTGTAATTTAACAAACACTAAAATCACAGTACAGTAAAACTCAGCTAACCAAAAAGGGTCAACCGGAGTAGGGTTGTCCGAAACGCCTCCGAAAATCCAAAAATAATAGCCCTATTGTATGTACAATATTTAATTTTGGTTTTTTAAATCAAAATTAGAACCTTTTTCTACAACTTACGTCTATTTGAAATTAAGTAGCTTTAAAAAAAATGTGCTAATGTCAAACTTTGAATTCAGTTTTCTCAGAACTCGAAAAATGTTAGAAGTCCCTTGATGTCGGTCCGCTGATTTTCTCCCTCCTCAGAATCAAACCGTGAAATAAACAAACTACATATTTCTTTTCAAACGTTTATTATGCGCACAGAGTAACTTAAGTGTGTTTGAAACTTATTTTTAACGTTTTACACACCAAAAATGGTTTGAAAATATATAATCTCCGGATGGGCTTGTCAAAGTCGGTAGAGGGGGATTCCACTACAGCAACACTGCTAACTCTCCCATCCCTCCTAAGGAAAAATTCACACCGACATTGCCGATGCACGCTAAACCCGCTATATATTGCAAGCATACGCCTGGGAAGCGATCACAACTAAGTAAATGTCTCGCCAGGCTATCGATTGAGTGGTTTATCTCGCACTTTTGTCTTGGCCCAACACTTTCCCACCAAGGTCATGGGTTTAGTTACACACAACTGACAGTACATTTATTTGTACCTGGGAAACTTATTTTGTGCACGGGTGGTCTGATTCACCCTATACATTAAAAAAAAAACTTACTTAGGAATATTGATGCTATATAATTTACACACATTTTTAGGAGGCATAAGTGCCTATATAAACTGCCCTTTTCAGTTCTTGAGGTCAAATTCGTCACCCTCGTTACTACTTGCTCAGAAAATATATGATCTTCCGACCACTTTTGCTCAGGACCAACCTTTTACTTTAGTTCAAATGTCTCTCTCTGTGAAAACTATGTCTATTATTTATTATTTTAAAATGATTAAATTTTCAGAAGGTAGTATTGGATTCTACCAGAAGCTGTTAATCACAATTAAACAGTTTATACAAACGGAGGCAAGTGAGGCTGCATTTCACTATGAACAATTACATCTTGTAGTAATCTACTTGAATACAGTTAAGTTAGTGTAATTTAATTTAATAATTTGTAAATATTCTTGTAATTTATAAACATTAAGCAAGTTCGTTATAAGAAATAAAAAAAAAAAGATATTTTCCACTTGTCTATTAAGAAAAAAATTATCATTATTTGTTTTTTAAAGAAATAATTTATTATTAATAAGAATTTAAAAAAAATTGTTTCTTAGTAGCCAGTGTAAATTCTAAACGATGTGAATAAATTCAATTGGATAGTCAAAATATTCGTATGAACTTATCTTGGAATTTAAATAATTTGTAGTGCATTTTGAAAAGTTCATATTGTAATTAACCATTTGAAACCATTCATTGTTGTTTAAAATGTTGCAAATTTAGGCGAATGTGCATACCAAGGCAATTTTTTAACTGTAGGCCTAACCTTGCTCAATTTGTTCAATACAATAATACATTTTTATTTTTAAAACTGAAGAATTCACCCTTTCTTACATGAATCTAGGAGGTTCTGATATCTTAATATACGTACATGATTATTCAATAGCAGTAGAAATGTCAAATTAAAGACAGAACGAACAAAAATACTTAAATCTGCTTGAAAATACATTTTGATACAAAACATACTTCCTTTTGATTATTTATGCAATAAGTCAATTGGCTTTCATTTCTTCAACTTTTAGGCCATTATCACTATCTCTCTCAATTGCGAACTCGTTATGTTTACTGTAGAATTGTTAATGAATTGATTTTTCAAAAGTTGGGTTTACATGTGGAAGAACAGTTGTGACGTTACTCGAGCCGGTGCTGCTGTCGATTAGTCAAAACACTGAGATTTTAAAACTCGGAATGTAACAAAAATAAAAGTGTAAATCAAATATTTAGCTACACAGTGACTTAGAACTTGAAATTATCTTTTAAATAAAAAAAGAATCATCAAAATCGGTTAAGTATAAAAGTGAGTGAATAAAAAGCAGGAATTTTTTTAAATTGTCACTTTTAATGCACTTAACAAACTATTTAAATCAGCTTAATTTAAGATTGGAAATTCTTTTCAATTTAAAAAATCACACTTATTTTAACTTATTAAGGATTGAGGGTTTAAACAGTGAATAAAGTAACTAAACAAATTTTTTAAGCTTAAGGGTCTGCTCCAGTAAACGAGAAATTAACCGGAGACGCAAGCGCCTCTCACTATATCCCTATCTAAACAGTGCAATTTCTTACGCTGACATTGCCTCATTTCAAACCATTTTATAAGTCTATCTTTTGTAATTGAGTGTTGAAAAAAAAACTGAATATTCTTTATAAAATTTCGGATCCGGCTTGCAAATTATTTTTCGTTATTAATGTTTTACTGTGTTACGAAAAAAATTTATACTTTGTACTTACAAAATGTCAAATACGTAACAAATTAAAAGCATTTAAAAAAATTTAAATTGCAAAACGGGTGCGTATTGTGACTGTGCTTAAAATGAGACCTTGCAAACAATTTTATGATAAAAAATAAACGAAATAAATGGTTTGAAATTTAACATTGCTCTTATGGGATAAAAATCCAAGATGGCTGCCACTACAGCAGACCCTTAAGCTATTTACAGTGAACAGTATTTTTTGACTAGTGCGTTAACAGTTTTTGAATTTTTTAAATATATTAATTAATTTAATTTATATTGGCTGATTAATTCTTGATAATAAGCCCAGCCAACAGTAATATTTAAATAGTTTGTTTTAAATGAAATGTAATTACGGCTAAGTATAAGAATAAAACAAAATATTTATTAACTATTATAGTGCAAAAAATGATTGTGCTGTGTATTACAGTATACCATATATACGAAAAAAGATCAATTTAAATGGTAAATGTTTCTTAGGATAAAAAACTGAAAATTTTTATAAGCATAGGTTTGCACATTGCTTCATTTTCCATCAGTTTATGCAAGGTATTATTCTTCAAATTATCTTTAAATATTATTGAAGTAACTATTATACAAAATCATACATTAATTGTAGTAGGCCTACACTAAATTTAATTAATTACAACTAAGCTCACACTTATTATTGTTTACTTTTTACAAGCATTACAAAACCTTATTTAAACTCTCTATTTTACACTATTCAATTTTTAGTTAAATTTTCTTGAATGAGCAAAGATAGACAATAAAGAAGCGCTACATATGTTTTTATTAGATTTATATAATTCTTGGACGTAGCATTCCTCAGTATTTTGGCAGCCTTGTAGCTGAGGGGTTATCGTAACTGACTCTAAAAGCTTATTGTCCTTGGTTCCAAGCTGAGTGAAGAGTTGGATGTTTGTATAGTTAAAAGTTAATCTTAGGCGATACAAGTCCGTCTGTGCTTTTTCGCCTTAATATTTATAAGTATTTCATTTTATTGAATATTCAATACATATTTATTTTATCTAAAGAAGTAGATTTCTCAACAGAAAGATGTTATTTCAACTATTAAATAATAACAGCGGGCTTTAATTGTAACCAACAAATTAATGGTTCATCACCTTCAGCCAAGACGGTCTTGCTTTGGCCGCTATCATTCTAATCTATTCTCCAAAACAGAGTAAACAAGAAACTACTGAAAAATAACTCGCAGAAAACTGTTGTTAAATATCTATCTCCCACCGTTTGATCCAGAGACGGTTCGAGATGTCCATAGAGCAAAGTTGCATGTTTAGACCTACCAGTTGTACACAAAGGACAATCACTTGAGTCTGCTTTTCTCCTATTTACATTCACAATTTCGACTGTTTAACAGAAATCAAGTGCAACTTTTTGTAAGTGTAAACTCAGCTTGAGATCATATTTAGACTCCTTACAAAACTCTTTAAGATCTTAGGATCAGCGTAACCATAGATCATGAATAATAAAATAGACCATGCACGCATACGGGGGCTGTGTGCCGAAAAAAAGGTTGTTGGGAAAATAGTGCATGATCGCGCTGTGAGGTAGCGCTAGGGAGAAATCATTGGTAGCATTGGTGCTTCACACCGCTTCCGTCGTTTCCCCAATAGATATCGCCACTATCGTCGAATTTCCAGTGAATTAAAATATTGCATTGGATTGGAGTTCTATTAGGTTATCCAAATACAATGGCGTAACTAACCACTTTTAGCTTCTATCAAAACTCTACATCTTTGTCGGCCAAATACTTCACACTTGCACAAAATTTTAAACTGCAATCTCCTTTCCATAGAAGCTAAACCGGGCAGATTTCTAGGTCGAATGACTTTCAAAATTTGATGCACTGTTGGTTAAAAATATGCACAACTTTTGTTTAGTTATTTTAATCCATTGTTAGTGAGTGATTTATATCTTTTTGTGATATGGTACTTATTTTTCTTTAGAATGTAAGATTTTGATATAACATGCTAAAAAAATGTATATTTTGTAAAACTATTAAAAAAAATTTGGTTTTCTGCTTTTGTCTTGCATAAGTAAATTTTGTGTATTGTTTTTAGATTAAGAAAATATCTTCTTTAAGAACTGTTTTATCATTTTGCAAAGCTTTTAGATAGTAAAACGTCCAATCATAATAAAGACTGATTAGGTATTATAGTACGGCAGATTTAGCATAGCCTCTGACATGCATAGTAGTACCATTTAGATAGAGGCCATTGTAAATGTTCTGTACTGTAATAATATAAAATACACATTACGTTTAACTATTTGTCAAAGGGTGTACTTTTATCAGCTTCACCCTCGTTAACTCTTGTTCTTTGAAAATAGCTCACAGATGTTAGTGTACTTCTAAATCTATTTATTTAGTAATTAGTATATCTACTAAACTGTATCTACTAACAACATTTGTGTAAACATTATTATGTAATTATTATAAATTTGTTGTATAGGTTTATATATATACATTAATTTTGTACAGAATATATTGCTGATAAAATACTATTGTAGGACTATGTGATATTAATACTAGATTAGAAGATTACCAATAAATGTTCCTAATAATTGGAAATAAAATGTTTTGAATTTTGTTTAATTTCAATCTGTGTACAACATTTTGTTCACCTTGTGCATACTTTCTTACTTTTAAATATATGATGCCTGAAAAACCAGAATTTTCAATTATAAACTGATACATTTATTTTGGTAAGTTTCCAAACTTAGCTCCTTCAGAATACAGTACTCTTTTATTTGAAGCAATGCACTTTTTCCAAATTTTTTTTCACTTTTGACCCAAACTTTTTCCCCCTTAAAACCTGGCAACACAAAGTTTGTACATAATTCATGTTAACATAAAATATAGTAGCTCATAATTTAAAAAATTAAAATTTACATTGTTGAGTTAAAAAATTGGGTTCTTCAAATTAATTAACATAAAATACTATAAAATAAATAAATATCTATTTTGAAAACATTTTCTAATCTACAATTTTGAGACTTATACTTTTTTTTTTGCATTGTAATAGAAAACAAGTTATTTCCCACAATTTTCATCTTAAAAAGGGACTGCCATAAAACAACAAATCTTCTGAGTCTATTTAGGCCTAGATAGAAATTTTACTCTGCTAGAATGGACTTGCGACTTCCTAACTATTTTCGCCTTAGTAGGATATTAAAATAGCAATGTTTATTTGTGCTTTTTCCTTATAATGACATAATACAGTTATTTGAAATAAAAAGTGTTATAAAAAGTCAAGTTTTAAAGAATTTGGGGAAATATCAGACTAAAAGAAGTCTAAGAAAACATTTACAAACACAATAAAACGAAAATTATAAAACTTTTAGATTGAAAGTTTTTGTGAAATTCGTTTCTTTGTTGTATCTTATATTTTATAGTTCATTTTAGATAAAGTAAGTTGAGGAATTAGCCTATGAGTTTAATTTTGTTCTAAATAACATGATTAAAATGTACTTTCATGATAAACAATTTTTAGTTAACAATACATTACAGATGTAACTTAATAACAAAATTAATTTATTTTGTGTAAGTTTAAATTACCAGTAGATCCCTTGTAGCAAATATTCTGAAATACATTATCATTATTAATTTAATAGCTCCAAGAAGAGCTGTTATAGATACAAAGAGATAGCCCCTCCAAAGAGACTGATCACATAGTTAGTTATCTTACTTAGCCGGAGATGATGATGTTGTTTCCAGCAGGATGGAGCTCTTCCTCATTGTGCTAATGTGGCCAAAGTGATTTTAGATCGAGATCTCAACCCTTGGATAGGTCGTGGCAGCAATTTTATGGACTGGCTTCCTAGATTGCCAGTCTTGACTAGTTGCGATTTTTTCTACAGGACTTTTTTTTAAAAAAAAAAGTTTATTATTACCCTATAACAACAGATGATGAATTAATAAGGCTGATTGAAGAAGAACTACTGGTCATACCTCCACAATTTTTCAAAATGACTGGTTTCGTTGCTGTCATTGTGAGTGCATAGCTATTGAAGGAAATCATTAGAATGAAGGTCACTTTTGGATCAGTAAAAAATGTATTCCTGTTATTTTTCTCTACTTTTACTTAGTAAGTTTTTTTACCTATTATGGTTATGCAAATAAAATAATTTTGATGAAAGTGTCTCATTATATTGTTTTGATTTAACATACAAAAATTAAACTTGAGGGTATTTTTTATGTAACATAACTATAAAGCATATTAATGCAATTAATTAAAAAATAGTGACCTTTTCGTGGGACACCCAGTATATTTAAGATGAATAGAATTACATAATTACAGCTCATCAAAAATTCACAAGTTCATCAAAATACATTAAGCTAAGTGATTTTTAATACAATATAACCACTTCTTAATTAAATGAATAAATGTTGAATGCCAAGATTTAATAAATGAGTTTTGGATGTGCTAAACAGACAGACAGAAGTACACTATATGAGAATGATCATAATTCCTTTATACAATTTTAAAAATCCAATAATGACATTTACCACACTTCAGTATTTTCAAAGTATAGAAAAATTGCAAAGTAGGAATAAAACACAAAACAAGAAAACTGACAGAGTGTGAATTGAAAGTATTTAAGTAATTTGTAGGCAATAAATCCCTCTTAAGTATTTATTTATGTCCGAAAGCAATTCATTGTGACAAAGTAGAATGTTTGACAGATGTTTTCAAAATTTTCAGCTTAGAATAACCAATATTTGATAAAAATAAGTAGACAATTTCTGTTATTAGTCACAAAAGTGTCTAACCAAACCTTTTCAGGTAGCAGCACATTACAGCTCGATCAGAAATTCTTAACAAACTACAATATTGAGTCTTTATAGTTCAACAGCGCTGTCTAGTAATTAAAGAATTAATATTTAATTGTTAAACAATTATTCTTTGTTATTATTTACAACAGTGTTTAACGAAACGTTTCTAGGTAGGTAGCAGTACCGGTACATTACAGGATGATCCAAAACTCATTAACTTGAGTTAAAAATACATTTCACCAGCGCAGTAGTTAAAATAACAAAATAGTTAATTTAAAAGCCACCAAGCTTGTATATGAAGTGCCTACAGCTTCTTATACCCGCCTTCAGTACAGATCGAGGACTTTAGCTGTGCGCGTGGAAATCAGGTACCTGTAGTGGACGGGGGGGTGGGGGGTGGAGAGGGGCGTCTTTTCTACAAACATTGGGTGACTCACGGGGCACAATAGTTGACGCAACCCAGCCTACATCCACTTTATGATTTATGCACGTGTAGTAGGGGCCTGGTCGTGCGCACAGCTTAAGTCCTCGATCTGTACGCCTTCAAGTATGCTACATAATAAGCTACATTTGAAACTAATTAATAATTTTGCCCTAGTCCGGTAAGTGCTGCTACCTAAATCAAAATTATAAACTATTATGTTTTTAATCTTACAACTGTCAATGTTAATGTTTTGCGACGCCAAGTCATTTCGGTGCGTGTGCAAGCATATTTTCAAAAATTCGCTAAATATAGTAATTGTATACCAATCCAAAAGTGTTCAGTACCTTTTTTGTAGAGAAAGGTTCAAAGAATTCATATATGCAATTAAAAAATGTATTGATGTAAAATTGTAAAAGTTATTAGCTCAAAAAACAAAAAATGTTCAGTGACGAAAGGAAAATGTTCAACTTTAGGCCTACATAACAAGTAGTAAACATTTTTTGTAATTTTTCGTAAGCGTAAAAAAGTTTCGTAATTTAGTTCTAAATAGAACTGTATAAAAACATTTATCAATTTCAAAATTCTTATCTTGAAAACACCAGTTTTTATGTTCCATCTACACGACTGCTAACAAAACTAGGCCTAGTTTGAAACGTAATTTAGGAATATTTGCTTTACCCAAAAATGAAATATTATTATAACAAAATGTAGAGAATAAATCAAAGAATTGAACTGTATACTTGTAAATTATCTTTTCTTCATAAAAGTGTTTGACTTAGAATTATTTGAATAAAAAAAGTGAGAACAAATATAGAAATCTCTCCTCCATACAAACTCCTATGTCTAGCAATGTTATAAAAGTCCGTTGGGGTTCAAATTCAAACGTTAGAACCCAACGTTGGGGTGTGACGTATTAGCAGTCACTTTCTCACGGTCCTACACAAAAAACTGTTCAAATATAGCATATTTGGTTTACAGGGAAAGTTAGCTTGAAGCATTATCTTTACAAAGATATCAAAATATCTCTAAAAATAGATTGAGGTCACACAGATATCACGTGTAATAAGTAACGCTGTTTATTGGTTGGAAAACTGACCAATTGCAAGGGTCTACAAAACACCCCACAACTTCAGAACTATTTGTCAGATTTTTTATTGGATGGCAGTATTAGATAGGGGAAATTGTGAAGAATCCAACGACATCTAGGTTTAATTTAGAAGTACTGGGCGAGCTTTAGAGAGAGAAGAAAGATGCGGTATTTCGTTGTGTTTTACGACGAGATCCGGTGAATATACGGGCGCCAATTGATTTGTAGAAAACTAATAAACTGCAACGATGATTACGTATGTAAATATATGTTTTAGAAAAAACTTGTAAATACAAAAAATAAAGTTTAGATCATTAACTTTTTAACAATTTTTGATTTATTGCGATTGCTTGATTTTTAGTAGGTGAAATATTCAATAGAAGTTCAAAGTTGAGTTGTCACAGACTACACAATTCACTACGGCAGGGCGTTGAGACCACTTTATTTGAGTGGTCTGACAGTTAGAGGGTTAATGGTTGGTTTCGTACATCTACATATTAGTTTACTATTTTAAACAATAACATTAATTTGTAAATCTTTGTCTCGGAAGGGCTGCTACCTTTAATGAACTACTCAGGGCTGGATTTAGGAGTTTGCCTCCTGTAGGCTTTATCCCATTGGCCGCCCCCTTTAGTTGTGGATTTAGATTCCGTTTAACAACTATAGAATTAATCGGTGTTATTTTATACAAAATAGCTCTAAATTGGTTTAAGGGGTTTATACAATTTAATTTTTGTAACATTATTATTAACTTATATTACATTATTTATTTAACTTTTTTTACAAACATCTTTTAAGATTTCTTAGAAAAGTCCAACTGTTTAGTTCTGTTCTCTGAGGCTAGTGACACTCTAAAAATGTTCTTAGACTGTAAACTAACCTATATTTTGAAAGGAAATAACAAATAATTATTGTACTACTACTTATGGTTAAATAATAAAATTCAATCTGTCTTAAGAAATTAAATGCTTTTGCATACCCTTATTAGGAATATATTATTATGAAAACAAAACACAGGTGGGAGCACTTAACTTACGGACAATAATTTACAAAAAGTAATTATCAAAATATCTATTAGAACAAATAGTTCACAATTATTTTAAAGTTGGAAGCAGCACTTTCCGGCCAGTAGCAAAATAATTATAAATAGTTTTAAATTTATCTACCAGGTGGCAGCACCTTACGGATACAACAGTTTTAATTTCGGTGCTCTGTCATTTTTCTCAGTGTGGCGGGACAAAAGAAGTGTTGTCTCACTGAGGAAAAGTAGGTTGACAATGGTTCTGCCAAATTAATATTGAAATCATATTGATCGTAGTTATTACTTTAACTACCAGAGAGCGCTACAATAATAATTGTAGAATAAAATATAATAGTTCACAATTTCAAACCTGGTAGCGGCACTTTCCAACCTGTAGCAAAATAATTATAAATAGTTTTATTTTTATCTACCAGGTGGCAGCACCTTACGGATACAACAGTTTTAATTTCGGTTTGCTGTCATTTTTCTCAGTGAGGCGGGACAAAAAAGTGTTGTCTCACTAAGGAAAAATAGGTTACTATTTTGACAATGGTTCTGCCAAATTAATATTGAAATCATGTTGATCGTAGTTATTACTTTAACTACCAGAAAGCGCTACAATAATAATTGTAGAATAAATAATAGTTCACAATTTCAAAACTGGTAGCGGCACTTTCCAACCTGTATCAAAATAATTATAGTTTTATTTTTATCTACTAGGTGACAGCACCTTACGGATGCAACAGTCATAATTCCGGAATTCTTCAATTTTTCTCAGTGAGGCGAACCAAAAAAAGTGCTGCCTTACTGAGGAAAAAAGTATTTTTGCTGATTAATTTTGACAATAGTTCTGCCAAATTTTGAAATCATGTTGATTGTAGTTAATACTTTAACTACTAGAAAGCGCTGCCATAATTCGATACGCAGTGGCAGTTAAGTTTCTCAGATCTGTACCGTAATGTGCTGCTACCTGCAGAGATGTTATTAAACTTTGGGTTATTATTATAAAAAAATATTTCTATTAGAATTATTACCCCGGGAGGTGCTGCTACCTATATGGCTTAATTAAGTAATAAAGACTCTGATCTGTTCCGTAATGTGCTGCTATCTGCAAAGATTTATTTAAACTTTTGTTTGACAATCTTCATATTCTTCAATCTTGCTAAAATATTGACAATATTGTGCTTGCTTATGTGCTGATGCTCCCACAGGCCTAATTGAATATTGCAAACGTTAATTCAATCAAATTAGGTTATTTTAAGCTGGTAATTTCACCAAATAACTAAACACAAATACCTTAAATGAGTTTATTAGCTATTAAGTCTAAAACGTACTTACATATTCGTCCGTTTATCTGTATTTTTGTTTTATAGGTTAGGCCCATCTTTTTCGTTTTAGAATTATTGTTTTTGCATAGGTCCTATTATTATTAATAAACATGATGACACGAAGTATGCTTTACCAAGGGAATTTCAATGTTGTAAATTAGATAAAAGATTAGGATTGGTCTTAAAGTAAATCTGTCTACTATTTTAATATAGGCTACTAATAACCATTTTATAAACTATTGTAAATTTATCAAATTCACGAGTTTTTACCATAATTTATAGTTTTACCATAAAAACTCTATGTTTTTACATAAATAAAATAGTCTACTGTTATTCAATAATTAACTTCTGCTGGATAAGGATAATGAAGTTTAAGTTAGGCTACATAAAATGTAATGTAGTTAATTATTGATTTATTATTCGTATTGAAAATAAAGTATAGTTACCAACTACAACAAAATTTTATATACAAACAAATTAAACAACCCACAAATTAATTTACATCACTTTCTTGCGGGATTTTTTAAGAGCATGCTTATTTATAATGGAGTGTTTAAACAAGCTGTACCTATCTGTGTTTAGCAAGCTCATTTAAACTCTTATTCGAAAGTGATTTCATGGTTTTTGCCTCAATAAACAGTAAAGAAAGTGAGTTCAACCTTCCTTTAGAAATGCTTGTTCGTAGATAGTTTTTAACTATTCTGAGGCAAGAAAATTACGTTCTCTAGCACAATTTGTAGCAGGTATGCACAGGCTTATTCTTAGTGCGAAGTCCAAAATCACATATTATACATCTTCTAGGGAATAACATTAGAGAAATTTTGAAATTCCTTGGAACTATTTTTCTGCTGGGTGCTCAATCCCGCTGCACCTACAATACAGTAACTTACTTTTGGAAATGGAGGCACTCTTCAATGAAAGTAGAGATTGGTTGCCTTTTCCTTAATTTCTCGTCCTTTCTTGTTTTCATACAACTGAAGAAGTAAAACCTGTCTTGAAACTTTTAGGCTATTCGTCTCTTTTTGAACTCACCTGTAAAAGATGTCTATTATCAATAGAAACATATTTATTCTTAGGTCATCCCTTCCGGCATAGTTTATTTCTCCACTTTGATCTTCGTCAGTCCAAACTTTCCTTTTTGTCTTTCTTTTGCTGTCTTTTTCGTAGTTTATTGTTCTATCCATGGCTAATTCCACAGATCAAATCAGGCTACAAGAAAACTACGTAAAAAGATTGCGTGCTGTGAATTCATA
>JAGFPH010001155.1:280024-331441 GCA_018207615.1 Philaenus spumarius
TAGGGACTTCTAGCTTAATATGCGATGTTTTACCTTACGTTAGTTAACAATGTAGTCTTCTGCTATTAATTCATTTTCCCTATTTAGGCTCGGTTACATGTATGTGGTGTTTTAGCTTAGGTTAGTTAACATTATAGGTCGACTAGGGATCGTAGAAACTTACTACGTTGCATAACATTACGTCTTATGTTAGTTAACGACTTAGACTCCTATAAAAGCAATTGCTATTGTGGTTTTTAGCTTAGGTTAGTTAACAATATAGGTCAAATAGGTTTTGTAGAAACTTACTATGTTGCATAATATTACGTGTTAGGTTAGTTAACGACATAGACCAGTCAAAGCTAGCAAGAGTGTCTGCAGCATTAAAGTGCTTTGAAAAGAAGAAGACTAACACTCTGACGTCACTGACCTCGAACCAGTTGACCTCACCTCCGGCCAACTTTATCTCCATTGCAAAGTCAAGCCTTGGTTTTTAACTTAGGTTAGTTAAATTGAACAAATAACTAAATAGCTCATTAAAAAAATAACATGTTTTTTGTTTTTTATTTTTATTTTATTTTATTTGACTGTAGATACTTGTAGTAATGTGGCTCTTCCAATTCCCCCACCAGGTCGGTCTTGGATTAACCGGTATGGGTAGGAGTGGGGGGAGGGTGGTACACATAGCTCTGTAATATTATCTGTATACTTTAGTAGTGTTAAAACCCTCTGAGGATGATGACCATGTCATCGAAATAATGTACATAAGGGTAACGTATTAAACATAACTTACAATTTAGTTGTTTAGTTATTGTTTTTGTTCCTTGTTTTGTGGTTCGGGGTTTTTATTTAAATCAGTGTGACTTAGGTTAGTTAAAAATATAGGTTGAATACGTTTCGTAGAAACTTACTAGGTTGCATAACATTACTTCTTAGGTCAGTTAACAACATAATCCTTTGCTATTAAGTAATTTTTCCTATGTAGAGTAGGTATGCGGTGTTTTAGCTTAGGTTAGTTAACAACTTGTAGTAATGTGGCTCTTTCCATTCCCCCACCAGGTCGGTCTTGGATTAATCGGTATGGGTAGGAGTGGGGGGAGGCCTGGTACATGTGGCTCTGTAATATTAACTGTATAATTTAGTAGTGTTAAAACCCTCTGAGGAGGATGACCATGTCATCGAAATGTGCATAAGGGTAACGTATTAAACATAACTTACAATTTAGTTGTTTAGTTATTGTTTTTGTTCCTTGTTTTGTGGTTCTGGGTTTTTATTTAAATCAGTGTGATTTAGGTTAGTTAAAAATATAGGTCGAATATAATCCTTTGCTATTAAGTAATTTTTCCTATGTAGGCTAGGTATACGGTGTTTTAGCTTTGGTTAGTTAACAATATAGGCCGACTAGGTTTCGTAGAAACTTACTACGTTGCATAACATTACGTCTTAGGTTAGTTAACAACATAGACTCCTATAAAAACAATTGCTGTTGTGCTTTTTAGGTTATAACAATATAGGTCGAATAGGTTCGTAGAAGCTTACTACGATGCATAACATTACGTCTTAGGTTAGTAACGGCGTATACTCCTATAAAAACAATTGCTATTGTGGTTTTTAGCTTAGGTTAGAACAATATAGGTCGATTATTTTTCGTAGACACTTACTACGTTGCATAACATTACGTCTTAGGTTAGTTTACGACATAGACTCCTATAAAAACAATGTCTGTCCATGTTAGTAGAAACATAGGCTTCCACGTTAAGGTTTGCGGTTTAGGTAGGGTTAACCTAACCGTAGTGGATTCTTTGTGTTAGTTAACAATAAATGCTTCTTGGTTATTGTTTGCTGTTTAGGCACGGTTAATTATTAACAACATAGCTTCTTGCTAAAATAACGCTATGTTTACAGATCGGTTACCCTCAGTTACGTTTGGGTGTTTCTACAGGCAGATCGTCATAACACCGTTCTCTATAAGGTACTTGTACATAATACTTTATACCTATCCGAATCAATCCCTGTTCGACCCCTTGTGTTATATGTTTTTACTATACACTATAACAATTTTGGGAGTTCGTTTAAGTTCGGTTAAGTTCGGGTACATTTTTTACAATACACTATAATAATTTGGGGATTTCGATTAAGTTTGGTTAAGTTATATTACGAAAGTTCGTTTGTTGGTTAAGTTATATTACGAAAGTTCGTTTGGTTAGGCTTGGTCAAGTTCGGTTTATATCATTTTCTCATACTCTACAACACATTGTTATATGTTTGATCACACATTATATTATTCTATGTAATATTTACTGTTATGGTCTGACCGATGAACAACATATATGCATATACAAACACACACTAAAAAAGCGTAAGATAACTTAGATTGCCTATACCTTTTAATATTACCACTATTAAGTATTTTGGAGCACCCCGTATATAGCAGTAAAAGTGTTACACACACTCAATGCTAACCGGATAAATATAACTTAAATTGTCGATACTTTTTAATAATGCATTCAACTGTTCGTATAAAAATAATATCGATTTTAAGAATTTTGGGACACCCTGTATATATAGGAGTAAAATGTTCCACACACATATTAACGGCGTTGATATAAATGGTCGATACCTTTTAATAATGCATTATATTGATTGTATAAATTATATAGTACCGCTTTTAAGAATTTTGGGGGACCCTGTATATAGGAGAAAAGTGTTACACACATATTAACTGGGATGAGATAACTTAAATTGTCGATACCTTTTAATAATACGTTATATTGTTTGTATAAATTAAATATTACTGCTTTTAAGAATTTGGGACATCCTGTATATAGAAGATAAGTGTTACTCACACACACACACACCCTCACACGCACTAACTAGGTTAGGATAACTCCGTTTTATCTTTTAATATTACATTATATTGTTCGTATAAATTAAATATTACCGCTTTTACGAATTTTGGAGCACCCTGTATATATAGGAGGCTGCGAAAATGACTGCGATAAGATGGCGACGGATTATAAAAGTAGCGACGTCGTTTAACATCGAGGATACAATGCATATACCAATTTTTCCGATCATCCAGGCGTTTTGGAACACCCTGTACATATAGGAGGCTGTAATATATCGATAAGATGGCGAACTAGGTGGCGACAGATTATAAAAGTAGCGACATCGTTTAACATAGAGGATACAATGTATGTACACATCGTTCCAATCACCCAGTCGTTTTGGAACACCCTGTACATATAGGAGGCTGCGATATATCGACAAGATGGCGAACTAGATGACGACGGATTGTAAATTTAACGCCGTCGTTTAACATTGAGTATACAATGCATATACACATCTTTCCGATCACCCAGTCGTTTTGGAACACCTTGTACATATAGAAGGCTGTAATATATCGATAAGATGACGAACAAGGTGGCGACAGATTATAAAAGTAGCGACGTCGTTTAACATTGAGGATACAATGTATGTACACATCTTTCCGATCACTCAGTCGTTTTGGAACATCCTGTACATATAGGGCGATGCGACAATGGCTGCGATATACTCCCAAATATTACAACACTGCAATCTGCTACACTTATGTACTCAACTTAAATATAGTAAACTAGAAATGTCGTCATGGCTCAAACGGCAAAGGCTTCTGTTTCTCGTACCAAACTCCATAGGTTCGAATCACCCTTCTGTACTAACGTTTTTAAATAAAAAGAAATAATCTAAATAAATATTGGTCACGTGGGACTGCAAAGATGGCGAAATCTCAGAAAAGCTGATTTATTCTGTTTTAAAAAGAAAATAATTTAATTTAATTTAATTTAAAAAATAAAAAAATAAAGATGGCGGAAACAAAATGGCGGAAACAGTGGCCGGCGTCGGCGCCTCAAGGTCACCCTCAACGCCCATGTTACTCTCCTCAAGGTCAACACCTCACAAACGTTAACTCTCCTCAAGGTCAACATCTCACACACGTTACACTGCTCAAAGGTCAAAGGTCAAGGTCAAGGTTGTGCCAACGGGGGGGGGATCCTCTACTCATTACCATAGCAACTTGACTTAAATATTTATATCATTTTATAATTCTTCAAAACCAACAGCTTTTTCAAATGCGTTAGAACTTCAACGCATTTGAAGCGTTCAAACAGGTTAGAACTTCAAATGCGGTACTAACTTCAAAACGGTTAATCCCACGGACCTGATTTTGGTCTCAATCGATTTCTAACCTCACAAAATGTCAAATTTGATGCCAAACACGGCTAGTTTAAAAAAAGACATTTATACCCCCAAAAACGCCCTTTTTGGGGGCAATTTTTGAAAAAATGGAAAAAGTTGAGTGGGGTATCGTTTTTGACATTATTTTGGACGCTGAATCGAATGAGGCCATTTTCAAGTCGATAGGACCAGCCATTTCAGAGATAAAAACAAAATAACTTGGTTTTTGTAATAACTTTTTTCAACAAATTTTTAACGGTCTTTCGCGTACATAGGGTGTTAAGGGGGTCGGAGTAGAGTATGTTAGCAAAGTTTAATCAAAATCGTTAGAGGGAATTTGGAGTAAATACCAAAAATGTGCTAAAAACTGCTCCCACGGTAAGACACCACCTCCGATTTGCTTCAAATTTACATGGGTTTAATTGTTTACATGTTTGAAGATATCCTGTAAATTTCAGTTCGATCCGTCCAGCCGTTTGCCCTGTGCACTCCGGACACACACACACACAGACAGACCAATTGCCAAAAATGCATTTTTTGGACTCAGGAGGCCTTGAAACGTAAAGATATTATGAAAACTCGACATCGAATTTTTGGGTCGATCGCAATACTTACCTTACCTAGTATAGGGTAAGGAAAGTAAAAAGAGTTAACTAAAATAGGATTAGTGAACTAAAATTATCTGCAGAAACCTCAGTTTAAAAATAACACTTTAGTATAATTTATATCTTCTTCTTGAACATTGACAAGGCTGCAGGCTAAAGCACTGAGCTGATTTCAATCAATGACGGCTCATTTGGTTTGTTTATAGCTGCAGGCTCTTTATATAAACAATTTCAAAAATCTAGGAACTTGAAATTCCTCCATGCCAAGTTCTATTGCGAAATTATATAGTATACTACAAATGACAACTTACTATGGATTTATAGATCCATGATGGTATTAGGCCTACTCTATAAAAATTAAATAGTTCGATCAAGCAGCTCAACCGCTGACATGAGTTTATAAAATGTCCAACTTTATATGTTTTAGGGTTTCAACCAACTATTTGGGATATTGGTCTACTCACAACATTAGCTGCCTGGGTGTAAGAAATATATTAGTAGAATTTGTTTCCACCTCGGCCTCCAGCCCGTAGCTTAGTTTCGCTCGCAGCAGAAAAACTCGCTTTGCGAATTTGCACCTCGACCTTGGGTTATGAACTGTGCTTTGCTTGCAGCGTACAAACTAGCTTCACAAGTTTGCATACTGACTGAACATTGCGCTTGGATTAGCAGATGCCAACGCGGTAAAACCTTCCACTGGATTTTAACTGGGACTTTTATGTTTTGATTGATTCTCGGAGAACTAGACAGGCTATAAGATTGTGTAAAAACAAATTGTGCAAAATAAAATGCTATATTTATTTTTTTTAGAAAAATCCGCAAAACATTTCATTCTAGTATTAAAAATCCAAAAAAATTTTTTACTTCCCGTCATATAAGGTACTTATGCTCATTGGATTTTTGGCTTTCGAGCTACTTAGAAAATCAACGTTTGTACCAAACTGGGCGTTGGAGTGCGAACACATGTATGTATGTAACACTTTTAATGATACCCCAAAATCTGTTCTGGGGACCATGATCGGTGTTCATTGAACACTCTCAATCTTAGGTTTCGCCATAAGAGTTACTGCAATAGCTCGTCTTTCCTATGGCAACTCGCTAATAGCCCAATGGAAAACGATGATTGTAGAAAATATGGCCAACTAGTTTAAAAGGCTTTATCACTGCTGATAGAGTGATTTATAATAAACTAAAGCATAAAATTTATTATAATTTTCAATTTTTCACAGAAGCGCAATCTCTTTATTTGTATTAATACAAAAAGTATTAGTATGTTAAAAGTAGAAGTGGGCGTTATTTAACGAAATAGGAAAAATTATACTAATAATGCATTGCAAACTACTTTAATGCATTACATAGAATTCCCTATTATTTTTGTAACGCTAAACGATAACGCAGTGAAGTAAAGGGAACAAACGTTCCAGTTATATGTTAGTTCTTAGTCTTGCATACATTGTCTTTTAGATTACTTTGAATCAAAACTATTAATAGCCTATTATCTATTATTTTTAGGCACAAATTAATTTCTAAATTTACAAAACTGAACTTATCTATATATATATATATATACAATCGAAATACCACTGACTCACTATATCTCAAAAACGACAAAACATATTAACTTGAGACTTAACATAGTGGTTCCCCTTATGCTTTAGATAAGATGCAATAAGACAGGATTTTAAAATATTTTGCGTTTAAGGTTATTAAAACGTAAAAAGCGTTAGAAATCACTATTCATCACTATATCTCATAAACGACAAAACATATTAACTTGAGACTTAACATAGTGGTTCCCCTTATGCTCTAGATAAGATGCAATAAGATGGAATTTTAAAATATTTTGCGTTTAAGGTTATTAAAAAGTAAAAAGCGTTAGAAAGGAGGTTCTTTAAATAAGCAAATAAAAAGGCTGTCCTTCGACAGGGATTAATAAAACTTAAAGATGAATATTTTATACACTTAAAGCTAAGATAGTAGTACATAGTGTAAATAGCGTATTAACAAAGAGTATAAGGGATGCCTTTGAAATTTATATTTTCTGTTATCGAGCTTAACCCTAGCGAAGCACGGGCATCCAGTTAGTACTGAATAGTTGTTAAATGTATCAATATTAAAAAATTTAAATAAATATAGTCTGTAATGGGAAACCGTTAACCTAGAACATTATCATTTTTTTAATTGGTTTATAAAGTGTATTTATATTTAGTCAAATTATGTATCTTTCTAAATTTATGTGGTTCTGTATGTTTTGACATCAATGACTATCATCCAATATATTTGTTTCTATACCTTTTGCATAAATGTTATATTTTGTATAGTCAACATAACACTGCAGGTGATATTATTTTAGAATCAAAACACAATACCTTTGGAAAAATAACACATTGACAAAAAGACCAGCTGATAGCTTTCTTCCCTTGAGTTAATACGTTACACATTTAATAAGATATTGCAACCTATTACCGCAATGTCAGTTATCACCAAGTATAGTCTTTCTCATATTCATTCTATTATGCAGTTTTCCTACTTATTTGCTTAGTTAAAACTTTCTCGTGTTAGTTTGGACGTAATTACTTTAGGTTCCATACCAAGGCACTTCCTTTTTGAAGATAAATCTTATCTTAACCTATGACATCAGTATCTGCTATCCCCATTTTAAACCTACATTTGATGTAAGTAGTTTGATTTCTATATCATGACAGTGTGCATTAAAGCGACAAAATAGAATGAATATGAGAAAGAGGGTACCATACTTAGACACATCCAGTCAACCGCGCTGCTACCTTCTACCGCATATCAAAATGATCATATACATGTCAACATCAACTGTCAAGCGGCACATACCCTCCCCACGAATCCAGTGTTGTTGCTCAAATTTCATTTGTGGTCGCATTAATTAATATTTATATGAAATCTGAAGTCAGGTTGTGAGTTTTTCGTAGCGGGAATCGGAGCTTTGGTGATCTTTAGAAGCTAATTCACTTGGATTGCGATCGAAATATGGGTAGGGATTTTTGTGGGTGATGGTGCATATGATTGTAAATAGATAGCTAAATGACTTGAGGTCAGTTGATGGTTAAAATTTATATATTTGTCTGAAAACGGAGTTGTTGTGTCAGAAATATTAGGCCAATTGAAGTCATCATTCGTTTTGCATTCTTCAAGCTAGGTGTCGTTTGAGTGCGTGCGTACGCATAGTAAAAATCCACTCTCATCATTTTTTTATAACACGCCTAAAGAAGTACAACTTCAAAAAATTTCTGGTGTCCTGGCAAGATTACAGACCTTTCGGCCGGATAGCTAACCGTAAGTAGTCATTATATAATTGTAGGAGGAAAACCCGGAGGGACGCCAAGTGACTAACTTGCACGGGTGACATTTTACTTTTGAGCCGTCACCGGATGCCACAGCACTTATGTTTGCTCTTGGTTCTATAATTTTCTGTGCGGGCTTGCCGATAAGATCTGCTTAACTAACCAGACTTGTGATGCATTTTAATTGAAAACTGGTCAGATTACATAATCCAAAGTTGCAAAATCTCCTTGTCTAAGAGTTACATGAGGAGCGACTGAGATTATTTTTTACCTACTGCTATAATATAAAGGCAAAAGAAATGATAATAAATAACAAAACAATTCTTTATTACAAATACAACAAATTCTTTAACACTATACAATACATAAAATGGAAGAATAGTATTGGTCCTTGATCTGGTTAGGCTTGGGAGTGCTGGAAGAGTAAATACAAAGTTCACCAACACAATTTATAACTAAAAGCTGTATAACTCTAAAATTTATTAAACAATAACAAATTTATAATTTAGTGATTGTTCTATAGACTTGGTAGTTATTTTTTTACTACAGATGAATAACCCATATTCTATATCTACAGCTTTTAACTACACCGATATGGTTATTTTTAGTATATTAAACATAAACATTCTAAAAATACAGTAGACGTTTATAATTCTGACATATGTTTTGTTTACAAAAATATGCACTGGAATATCAACATCTGAGATTTAATTAGAGGAGGAAATGAAGCTTTGCATCTATGCGAGTTTTTTTATCTCGTTTTATAAAAGTTCAAAATATATTTTACCTAAACTGTAGTTAAAACTTTTCAACAGTAGCAGTTTTGGGCCAGGGAAAATGGGTGACGACCCCGTTTCTTCATTTTAGGTTGTCAAAAAAACAAAAAATGTTTTATTAGGTAGTTAAACATTTTGTACCGACAGCCATACCACAGATAAGCACAGGGTAGAAGCATGGTAGGGAGACTGGAGAGGTTATGGTGTTACAGACTGGCATTTGACTTGACTCGTCTCATGCAATGTAAATTGGAGTATCGTTTACTTTTTTTGTACACCTGCCCACAAGAAAGGGTATCTTCTTAAGCACCTTTGAATCAATGTTATTTAAGTTACCATAATAATTGAGCTGATCCTGATCACTAGCAGATGTGCATAATATTGTGAGCGACCTTCAAAATCAGCTGAAAGTGGATGGATTGTCATTTGGTACACCTAAAATAATAATTAAATAGCAGCTTGGAGATTTAACAGTTGGTGAAATCTTTTTACACAGTCTATTAAAGGGGTGTATAGAATAATTTTTTTGCTTACAGTGCTTGAAAACGTCTTTTTAGACTATTTCATGAGCACCCATTTTGAATAGGAATTTAGGATTACATGCTTTACCCAAAAATGAAATTTTATTATAACAAATTGTAGAGAATAAAACATAGAATTGAACTGTATACTTGAAAATTTTAAATAGCCTTATTCTATAAACTTATTTCACTTTGTTTCACTAAATTAGAACCAAACAAAACTCTCACAAACGTATAATATACAGTTTCAGCCAGAGGCGGAAAGGTAACGACTTAACGCGCCTTTGGCGTTGAAAATGTACATATTTCACGAAAATACCCGAATAGCCGAACACTAAACCAGGTTTTCCTAATATCAAACGAAAATATAGACAAATCGATATAAAAATCATTATACAAATATATCGATTTGCAATAGGTCAATACATAGATTGCAAAATGTGCAATTGGTTAAAAACTGCCCAATTGCAAGGGTTTACAGAAAATTTCATATCTAAGAAACTATAAGAGTGTCGAATGATTGGACGATCGTGGTGGAAAGTTAAAATTTAACGAATCCAATGGTGTCCTTATCTTCTACTCAAAACAAGCCTGTCTAACAGTTATGTGCATTTAAAAAATTTCTCACGCTTTGGAAGCGACTGTTGTAACTATCAGTCATACGGTATCTTGTATAGGATTCATACGTGAGAGTTTTTATTCCTTTGATATAATTTTTAGATTCAAGGAACACTAAATCAAATACTTTTTATAAAATAGTAATTTACAACTATGTAGTTCAATTCTTTGATTTATTCTCTACACTTTGTTATAATACTTAATTTTTTGGCAAAGCATATATTCCTAAATTACTATTCAAACTAGGCCTAGTTTTGTTAGCAGTCTTGTAGTAGGAACATAAAAACTGGTGTTTTCAAAATAAGAAATTTGAAATTTATTTATATTTGTATACACAGTATTATTTAGAACTAAATTTAAAAAATCTTGTACATTTTGAAAAAATTACAAAAAATGTTTACTACTTTTTATGTAGGCCTAAAGTGAATTTTTTCCTTTAACTTTTTTTGTTTCTTGAGCTAATAAGTTTGCAAATTTTACATCAATACATTTTTTACTGGCACGTATGAATTCTTTGAATCTTTCTCTACAAAAAAGTCTATGGAACATTTTTCGATTGGGATATAATTACTATATTTGGCAAATTTTTGAAAAAAAATGTTTGCAAATGCCAAAAAATTCCAAGTTAATTAACACTGCCGCTTTTAGGGTTAATATACGAGCAATTGAATTCAGTAAAACTTCGTTTAACCATCAGTTTATATTATCTATCAGTGTCGGAAAAAAAGTGCTAGTATGATGGGAAATGAATATACTTGTCTGTCGTAGAGTGTCTACGAAGTTGTTGATCTTGAGTTTACGCACTAACCTAATATTCTGATTGAGTAGATTCTTAGTTTAAACTTTCAACACTACTGTACTTGTTAGTAATGTCCTATTTCCATTGAATAGAATGACATGAAGTGAATACTTTGTATATTCCTGTTCTTCTATCACATACTTCGAGTATTTCACACTTTCATTTAGTACAATTGAAAACCAGTTTCACAAAAACTTAAGAGATTAAGTCTATTCTATAACCAAACAGAACACTTCAGGTGATTTTAAAATTCATTGTTATAAATAAAGGTCAGAATTTCTTATAGTTGTTTACAATTTTCAGAACATACAATATCATGTAAGAAATATATCAGCAAAGTCTTGGTTAACTGATTAAAGTTACGCTTTCCACCAAATTGAGACCTGAACTTCAACTAAAAGATAACTTTGTTTAAGCTCTGGAAATTAAACATTATATATTTAACCAAGCTGAATTTCTCCAAACAAGAACCAAACTGATTTACTCAGTTATTTTTTTCTACACAATTTCAATTTTTTTAAATTTTTAAATTGGACAATTTACTTAATTTTATCAAAAAACAATATTACCGTAACTTAAAACTTATAGTACAATATCTCATATTTTTCCGTCACTGACCTCTTTTACTTTCTCACTATACTATAGTATAGAGAAAGTATAGTGATCGCAAAAAAAAATCGATGTTGAGATTTTTGTGGAAATATCCGTTTTGGGGCCCCCTGAGTCCAAAAAAGTGGTTTTTACAAAATGTCTGTCTGTATGTATGTATGTATGTCTGTATGTATGTCTGTATGTAGACAAAGCTAGAGAGAAAACTATTTGATCGATTTCAACCAAATTTGCACCAGACATGTCCAGTACGCCTGTATAGATGCACGAAAAAGGGTTTTGAACAATTTTGAAAAACAACCCCCTTTTTGGCCAAAAAACACCCAAAAAATCAGTTATTATTTTTTTATTAAAAAACGGCTCTAACGATTTTGATAAAATTTGGCTTATTTGTAGCCTTTAATGTGCCCTACCATATACAGAAACCCGCATCTTTGTAAAAATTCTCGTTTAGCTAATAATAATAATAATAACTGTTTTTGGGGGTTTTTTGGCCATAAAGCGGGTTGTTTTAAAAAAAATTTCAAAACCATTTTACGTGCATCTATGAAGACCTAATTGACGTGTTTGGTGCAAATTTTTTCGAAATCGATCGAATAGTTTTCTCTCTAGATAATAATAATATTTATTAGTTAATCTCCAACTTTAATAAAAAAACACTCCTACACCACCCTACAAGTCACAGTGAATCTGTTTAGTAATTTAAATGTATTTGTGAGAAAGTATGTGCCAGTTCCTGGTACCGTTTATTTGTTTCTTCTATGACACATTTCGGAATGTCTACGCCATCATCAGAAATCTCTCGTTGATTGGAGGTCGTAAAAAAATTAAGTAAAAATATACAAACACACAAAACAAATTTAAATCAGTTAGCTGGTGTACACCTTATGTCTACCAGACTTCGGCCACCATTATTCTCGAGTAGTCATCACGAAATGCGCCAAAGATGTAACACAAAAAGGTCACTGACAGAAAAATATAAGATATTGTACTATTACATTACAAAATTAGAGAACTGGATACTGGAAAAATGAATTTATTAAATCTTATGCTCACATAAATATCAAAATGAATACACAAAAAGTGTAAAGTTGTACGTATAATCTAACAGAAACTGGCACTGTTGTTGACGCATTGATAGTCGGACATTTTTTGTAAACTTATAGTTTTAAATTTGTTCCTATTCTTAGTTTGTAAGGAAGGTAATTAATGGGGGAGGATTCAAGTAACCCGTGCTAAGTATAACATGTTAAGTGTGTTAAATTTGAGAAATTCATTTGACAAAATTGTGCTGTTTAGAGTCGATAGCACACTCGACTTTAGCACGCTCTGGGGTCTGCTAAACCAGTGTTAACGACGTAAAACTCTTGGGGAAGGTAATTTGAGGTTTTCATCTTGAATCTTATATTAACAAATAACATTTTAGCCCATTAGCACAAGGGCTCCTTAATTCAAAATTTAAATAGCAGTTTAGCATGATAACTCATCAAGAATGTAATGTTTGCAGATAGATATTTATATTTCCTTGTAAACTAGTTTCTTTTTGTTGGTATTCAGCAGTATTTGGATTTGAGTCTAGAAGTCTGCTCTGAACATAAATTTTACTTTTCAAATTGGGATTACAGTAAATATCATCATCAAATGGTTGATAATCATATCGCTAGCACAGTCCTCGCTACTGATATTCTTGTAATAGGTTGAAAACGGTAGACAAAACCATATTATACAAAAGCTTTCACTGACTTTTTTGTAAAAACATTTCTTCCGCTTATTGTCATACTGTATATCTAAAGGTTTAGCCTGCGTACACAATAAAATGTACCAAAACAGCAATTTTCATCAAATTCTCTTTACTTCAACTAAAACTGTTATTGTAGCCAAATAATTATTAGAAATGTACTAGTATAGGTAGTTTTTAGTTAAATAAACACAAAATATTTCCTTTTTATAAAGTCCAGGCTTCCAAAACTCTAGAGTATTTTAAAGTTTTAATTAACTAAACACAGTTAGGCTAATCATAATAAATGCTTAATTACTTAATACAGTTCTTCGTGTAACAATTAACATTTTTATACGTATATATAATCACCAATTAGAAAACTTACAACTTATTGCGAGTCTACTTTGCTTTTGAAAAACCACAGCAAACCAGCAATGAATCCAGGGGGTGAATTTATATAATCTTCATCTAAATATTTTCGAGCCACAGGTAAAGTCATTTCCACTACTTCTATAAACTCACCTTCTTCATTCATACCTCCTCCTGGAAAAGATTTTTTTTTAAATTGATAACAATACCTTACTAAGTTATTTTACTAAAGCTTTTCATGCTCCATATTAGTAATTTCTTTTTTTTACAAACGATTGAGCTTTTATGAGTCATAAACGCCATCATGTATTTACATTTCTGCGTACTTTTCCCTCAACTTTTATAAATATATTTGGTAGTTATAAGATGGCAAAAAATAAAATTGTCAGAAGATACATTGTTACAATTAAGAGCGATTAAAATTTGTACAAAAATAAAGTATCGTATCTTCCAAAAGGTCTTTAAAAAAATAACTAACAATAAATAAATATCAAGATATAAGGTGTTATGTAATGTTTATTTTTTACAATGTTGTCATTACTTTTAAAAATGAAATTAATTATTGTCACTTGTCACCTTATTCTACAGTTTTGGTTGTTGCATCCAGACAAGCTGTCTATAATCTATGCTTTATAACTATAAGGATAATGAAAGAGTACATAATTTACTAACAAGTGGACGACTCAAAAAAGCTCCAAATGAAGAAAACCCAACCACTAGCTAATCAATTTCCGATTTTCTTCTAAAGCAGTTCGAAAAGATGTGCTTAGTTTGATATTCCACGTAGGAGGGTGTATCGTATTTTACAAGATTTAATAGAAGAAGATGTTTACAGGGAGTTGAGTTTTCGTAACGATTTGTAACCGGTTGTGGGGCAGAACCAAATTTTCCAAATTATATTATTCAGACAGATGAAGATTTCTTCAAACTAAACGACTGTGCAAAACACCAAAACTATATATTGGAAGCAAATACAGTCAAGCGTTGATAATTCGGACTAATTGGGACCAGAACCTGCCGAATTATCAATTTGCTGTATAACAATGCAGTGCTGCTATCTATATCACTGACAACCTTTAATAAAGTGTTAAGCTATTCGCAAATACCTACACGGCTAAACCTATTTGGAGGATGTCTTCCAAATAGGTTTGACCCTGCAAAACTTCTTACTGACACGTAACTTACTACTTATTAGTGTGCCCATTCTTGCAGCGTAACAGCATAGGCACGTGTTATAAGGGAGTTTTGGATGTTATTTATTAGAACTCTGCTTTCGAATACAAAACTTTTTTATTTTCATCAAGCACACATTTGAATAAATTTACGTACTGTAAATACAGCAAGAGAAATATTTACAAAAAAGTTCTAGAACATAATTTTTATGGAATCCGGTTTTCAACACTCTGGATTTTTGATGTTCGAATTGTGACGCTATACGTACAAATAATATAATAAATTGACTAAATTATTTGTTTCATTACTTATGATTGAAGATCATGCCAATCCTCATTTCAAGTAAGATTTTTGTGTGAAAACTTAAAGACAGCGCAAAAATAAATGATGAAATACATACAAACATAGTGTATCTACATGAAAGCACATTATCTGAATAATAACTAGTGTTGGACAGATGTTTCTGGCATATAGAATTGGCGCTTTCGATTATCGAAATACTCAGATTATTTTCAATTCATCTAAATAGTGGATTACTACAGATATTGCAACTGAAGCCATAAAAATTAAAAACCTGAACAAAATTTAACGAGTTAATCATGTAATTAAACTTTATTGTTCTCGTTTTTATTACAAAATCTAAAAATGTGTATTTTCATTGCATACAATAAAATAATGTCTATAGCTGATTATTGTTTCATAACTCCTTACACTAAACTGTTCTAAAATATTTAACAATGGCACTTTAAAAGACAGTGCCCCCCCCCCCCCGTTTATACCCACTTAGAAAACAGGGGAATCTACTTATATAAAGCTAGACGGTAACACTGATTCACTGACATTAATTATTAGGCACTTCCCGTAATCGGACTCCCCTCAACCTTATACTTGAATTAAAGCTCTCGACGAGAAACTTTTGGGAAAATTGCCATAATTTAACATTTTAAAATTTTGAAATCACCTTTTGGGCGGGAAATTTTTTTAAATTTTTTTATTTTTTCACTTTGAGCACGTTTTGTAAGAAAACGGTACGAGATAGCGAAAAATTTTGAATACAAAAGTTGTAGAAAATTAAATTTCAAACAAGAGATTTTCCATCAGATTCAAGATCCAATCATCCATTTAGCCACTATTCAGCCGAGAAGGGAGGCTCCGCCCAACGTCTTTAAAACTAGACGGGTTCACTGATTTCACTGACTATGAGGCACTTCCCGTAATCGTACCCCCCTCGACCTCATACTTGAATTAAAGCTCTCGACGAGAAACTTTTAGAAAAATTGCTAAAAGTTAACACTTTGAATTTTGAAAGCACCTTTTGGGCGGGAAGATTTTTCCAATTTTTCATTTTTCCACTTTGATCGCGTTTTGTAAGAAAACGGTAAGAGATAGAAAAAAATGTTAAATACAAAAGTTGTAGAAAATTCAATTTCGAACTAACGATTTTCCATCAGATTTAAGATCCAATCGTCCATTCAGCCGCTATTCACCCGAGAAGGATCTTCGGCACACAATCATTCAAATTTCCCATGTTAATCTTATGGAGATGTTTAATGAGTTTGAGTCAGCTGCTAAATAAAACAGCTGATTTATGCTCGGTAACCTATGTACAAACGAGCCAAAGAATAACGAGATTCTTTAATGAATTTTCCAACTGCGAGCGAAGCGAAGCGTCCAAGAGCAGAGCCCCTAGTAACAAATAAAACTCTAACAGTATTGTGTAAAATAAAACTTTGAGATGAATGATTCCGCTAACCTATCCATGCATAATAACTTTTATAATTGATTTACTTGTAAAACAGAAAACTAAGAAGCAGCAAAAACAGCATGGTGAAGAAAGGTGTGGTAATCCAATATCGTAGGACAGACGAATATCAACACCTGTGTTCTTATTATAATTACTTGTTCGGACATTTGCCATCATTTGTGTGTTTTTATTGGATCACATAAGGGATTATTATGCTGTTTAATCAGTTAATTGATTCTGAGATCAAATCAACTGAATATTAACAGCATTGTATAAAACCTTAGCACATGCAAATAAGAAATATAAGTAAAGCCCCACATAAGCATTTTGTAATAAAAGTAAAAGCATTAATAACTCATGCAAACATTCTCTGTTAAAATTTGGTATACAAAATATTTTCTTGGAAACTAAAAAAATAAAGAAGGAAAATAAAATAACGACCAAAACGATACATCTTTTTCTTGGCTCTATTCTGAATCTAAGCCCGATTTACAATAACTGTATCTCAAATCTATACCAGTAGTTAACTTTTTTCTTCCTCTAAAGTTTGAATAAATTATGTCCTCCGTCTGTATTTATTCCTTCCCTTTATTCTTTAAGAATGACGATATTTGTGTGTAACAGAATCCAAAGTATAGAGAACTATCACATCAATATATTGTCTAGTATTATCCACGTATAAGTGTAATCAGTTTGGATTCTTTCACAATAATGTTACAAACTATGAAAGATATAAAATAAACACATATTTGACGAGAAACACCCTCTGAATCCATCAGTCTCTCATGATACTCTAAAATAAAAGAAAGGTTTCTCGGTGGATGGTAACCTGCCAAGAGACATATTCTTACACAGTGTTGTCTACATTTTTGCAGTGCCTACTTAATTAGATAGAATAGAGAGCAGCAGTAGCGGTGGTAGTGCAGTGTTTCAATAAATCATGGTTCGGGCTCTCAATAGTTCGAATCCGGATATGGAAGTTGGCTTCTTCACGAGTTATTTCACTCTTCATCTTTGAACAGTCCTTTGGGTTGTTAGTGAGGATGTAAGGGGGGAAAATATGTGTAGAGTGTAATAGACCATCCAAGCAGAACATGTAACGAACAAACAAATCAGTTTAGACTCTTGGTTCCAACAGAAACCCCGCTATAGGCACATAATGAACCTAGGGAAAATACATTTTTTCAAATCCCAGAAGTTATAAATTTGGCAAGTGGGAATAGTTTTAACGAAATCTAAAATGTAAATATATGCTGAGAGTTACATCATTTTAAAAGACTTTCTTCTTCTTCTTCTTCTGTGGGCGGTCCGAAACCTTAAGCACGTCAGCCTCTTGGGCTTATTGCGCTCCCACTTAAGGATGTTGAACCCTTAGTTACCCTTGTCGAGATCCATAAGCCTGTTGAACTTAAGTATCTTGCTGACAAGGTCATCCTGAGGTATAAAATTTTAAAAGACTCTAAAAAAGTAAAATTTTCGAAAAAAAAGAAGAACAGATTTGACTTAACTGGTCCCGTTTCAAGATGAACACCATAAATGCTAAAAATTTTGGTATATTTTGATTTACTATCATTAAACGGTTTCACCGAATATTATTAATGACTATACACTTTTACGCAATGACTACTAGGACATTTTCCTACAAGTTTTCCAACATACAAAAATTGTAGAATTTTTGGGAACAATCGGCTTACAATTTGCAATGTACAGTAGAGCGTCAAAAATCCGAATTAATTGGCACCGAGGAGGGGTCCGGATTATCAATTTGTTCGGATTTTTGAAAACAACCAAGAAAATGCCATTTAGGCTAAAATATATGCCCTTTAATCGATTAAAGTGGTTAAACAGTACAAGCAGTAATGTAATTACAATACAGTATGTAAGACTACTTACATATTATGATTTAGAAGAACCTGCACGTACACAGTAGGGCTAACATGATTACACTTGTAACTCTCAATTACAGTATATAGTACATAATTAAAAGTTGACTTGTACATTATAGTTAACACACACGAAAAATAAAAAAAATACTGTACAATACACTACTGTATGTACGACACACTGTTGTAATGATTACACAAAGAGAAATGAATGAACTTTCTGTATGTTTACTGCTGGCGCTAAAGCAGTTTATTAGCGTGACAGTGCAAATACTGACAGCCAGTCTGTTGTGAGTGCGTGTGAGAGCAGGTATTAAGAAGTGTTTAAAAAGAGATAGTAATGTCAAACTGCGATGAAGATTATTGTAAAATTTTAATGACACAATAATTTAAATTTGTGAAAACGAAAATTTTGCAGGGGCTGCCTCAGAACGCGTTCAGATTTTTGACGTTTCAAATTATTGACGTTCGGATTATCGACGCTCTACTGTATTGTAAAATTTTCAGTTATGAGAGTTTTTTTAGTGGTGTTAACAAAATTTGTCTATGGTTCGGGTCACCATTTGGAATATGACCAAGTCAAAACACGTTTTCTAAAATATTTACTTTTAGAAGACCTTTAGAATGATGAACACTCGACCTTTGCTTATAAATAAAACACAAGTATTCTGGGCATAAAGTTGAAAAATTGGTCGTGTTTATTATTTATGTACAGTGTATAAATAAATAGTAAAATAAGCCAAAACATATCATTCGACTTATAAAGATTTAACAAATTTACTTATTTACAAAATGAATTATTGAATGGAATTCCATTTTTAAAGTTCACTAAAACCACTAGCTCTATTAATTAAATTACCTTCATCTTTACATTTTATCAGATCGTATACGTTTCAACTATTTTGTTAATATCAACATTTTACTAAACGTAATCAGTTTTGTAAGTAAAAAACCATTGCATTCCCAGTATAAATTCGGACGACGCATTTACTGAGTCTTGGTTCATATACTGTTGGACTTCTGGTACACTCATTTCCAAAATCTCAATAAATTCACCTTCTTCCGCTATCCCACCTCCTGTAAACATATATTTACTTTAATTTTTATTAAGCAGTCCGAACAATTTTCAAACAGAACAATACTTTTTAGAAAGAGATATTCAGAAGTTAATGTACATCTTGTCAAAGCTGTTTCCTTTGTCAATATTTTAGCCTGCAAAACACACATCAGCAGCAATTAAGTTCTTGTTCTGTCGGACGTAACGATGGTTGACTCTGAGACAATAATTTTGACACATCTGATATTGTCCTTAACTGAAAGTGGAAGTTAAGATATAAATACATTTCATCGTTTAAAAATGCTCACAATATTTGGTCTCGTGTAAATGGTGGTATCGATCTTGTCTGAACAAGAAAATATCCATTCCTCACAAACCTGTATTGGTGAAGAAAATCTTCTAGTCAGTTATAACTTTCTAAAGTTATGAGGCAGTACAAATATTAACATATCAGCTTAACTGAATTGTTTGTTTAAAATAAAATTATTTGCATTCTACATCTCTGCCACAAATATAAACTGCTTTTGTATTCGCACAGAAAATATTGTAATTCCAGAAGAGTAGAAATTTTGTTACGGAAAATTGGTCCTTTCTTGCACAGAGTCAACAACCTCTTCATTAACGTTCAATTCCTTCCCTCCACAAAATTCTTTTAATTAGTCAAAGAGATAAAAGTGTGATGGTGCTAAATCTAGATAACACGGAGGATGAAGTAGAAAATTATACGTGAGTTCTTGTAACGTTTCCATCATTACAGTAAGAGAGTGAAGGTGAATTGAATTCTGGGAAACTCTTCTTGGAACATATCGCTGGCTTCATTATCTCTTTTAAAACTATAGTCCCCTGTTTCAGGATAAGATACTGTACAGTTTAAAAACTGTTCTTCAATCTTCCTACAACATTTTTGTCTTTGTGTGACTACAACCAATATTATTCTGTGTGTTCAGGATTTGAACCCATCTGACAGTTACTTTGTTAAATTTAAGACGATCTTTAGAGTAATATTTCCTCACTACCAAAATTAATTTCACGTTTCTCAAAAAAATTTTCTCGCATTGGCGATTGTCTTGAATTAGTATCGCTCGACTTACAATGTATTGTTGTTTAACAGAATGAATTGATATTATGTCTTTGGAATTCCACAACTGTTCTTAATATATACTTACCAATTTGATGACAATGATATTAATGTTAGTACAGTATAAGATGTTTAAATACGAATGTATTGGAAAAATACCAGGTGAAGAATTCAGGAATTGAAAGATTGATTTTAAGAATAAACAGACAATAAATCTTTAAAAAAATAAGCTTAAATTTTAAAAGCCAACAACACCTAAGGGTAGGCTGAAAAGTAATGCACTCATGCTTGTAGAACACGAAAAAAATTACATGGCAAGATCGGGCAAACAAAAGCACAATTCTTAAGCTTTAAAATCATATATTTATTTTTCAACATAGTCACCGTTAAGACTAACACATTTTTCCCAACATCATTTTCATTCAGTCACCGAAAAATTTTCCGACTTCACTAGAATCTAGGACTTGGTAGCTGCTTTCATCTCATCGTCCGAGTTGTATCGATTTCCCTTGAGGTCTCTCTTGAATAGAGGGAAAAAATAAAAATTGCAAGGGACAAGATCGGGGGAGTAAGGAGGGCACGGAATCGGTTCAAACTTCAAGTTTCGCAGAACTTCTTCAGTTGTGCGCATGGTGTGTGGACCAGCGTTGTCATGTTGCAAGAGTATTGGCACTAGGCTGCCTCTAACACGACAAACTTTAGAGGCGGTGTTTTAGAGTCGCTATGTACCGAGAAGAATTTACCGCTGCACCTCGTTCCAGTTAATCGGTCACATAAACTCGGTAAACCCAATAAAAAGAAGTTTTCTTAGCGGATGGTTGTGTTTCGAACTTTATCACCTGAGGAGAAAACGAATGTCGATATTCAGCGCTCTGTCTTTTCTCTTCCGGCTCATAATGATGGACCCATGACTCGTCCCCCATCACAATAACAGCACGCTGTTTAACTCGCGTTGACATAGCACTAGAACACGTCTCCATACTTCCGCTGTTCAAAATACACTGGATTGACACAAGGCCTTCAAACTGCGCATGCGTTTAGAGGGAGAATGTTACTACCACACACTACCCGGCACGCTTCTGAAAGTCATTCCGTTTGCGTTCTACCAGCACGACTGCTTTAATTTTCAGCCTACCCTCGTAGTTCTAACTTTGGTGTAAATAGAGTTCCTTTCAATGACGTTCTAGGACTAAAACTAAAAAGGTTTTGAATAAAATCTAAACTGGAAAAATAGCTAATTGAAGAATTTCAAAGAAAGTTAGCAAGGTCTGTTTCACTATTTCCTAAAAGGAAGTATATGTTGTAAGGAATCTTATTCTGGGGGAATTCAACAAAATTATAGTGTAAGAGCCATTGAGATTTTTTTTGCATGTTGAAAAACAAACTGATACTTCCAGTTTAAAGCGCTTAGTCAGAGTTTGAAAACCGTATTCTGGGGACTGTTGGGTGGAGTCAGATACGAAAAAACAGCAAGTTGAATATCTCTGAACCGTCCGATTCTACATCAGTCCTGTCAGAAAGGTAATTGTTAGTTAATGCACAATGAATCAGATCTTTTTATTGGGACAAAAGCGAATTTTGTGAATTTGGGAAAAATTTTAGATTTCAGCTTTTTGGAAAAAATCAAATTATAGAATATTTTTTTGGAATAAAGTGCTTGAAAACGTCTAATTTTGAATACGAATTAAGGATTATATGCTTTACCCAAAAATGCACTTATGTTAAGAAAATGAAATTTTATTATAACAAATTGTAGAGAATAAATCACATAATTGAACTGTATACTTGAAAATTTTAAATAGATTTATTCTAAAAACTTATTTCACTAAATTAGAACAACTAAACAAATTCTCTCGAACGTATAGTACAATATACAGTTCATGCCAGACGGGAAATGGTAACGGCAACGTGCCCAGGGCGTTGAAAATGTACATATTTCACGGAAATACCCGAATAGCGTCGGAGCATTAAACCAAGTTTTCCTCATATCAAAAGAAAATACAGAACTTGCACTTCAAATCGATATAAAAATCGTTATACGAATATATAGATTTGTAATAGATACATCGATTGCAAAATGTGCTTACCATTTTTTGAAAACTGTAAAATTGCAAGAGTTTACAGAAAACTTTATATCTAAGAAACTATAAGAATGATTAAAAGATCGAGATAGAAAGTCAAATCTTGACGAATCCAATGGAGTCTTTATCTTCTTCTCAAAACAAGTCTGTCTAACGGTTATGTGCCTTAAATAAGACGAGTTTGAGTAATTTCCTTATGCTTTCTAGCGCGGCATCAATTGATTTAGACAACTACAATTTTACAACGATGATTACATCATGTAAATATACTTTTTAGATGAAATTTGTAAATACAAAAATTAAAGTTTAAAACATTTCCTTTCCAATGGTTTTTGTTTTATTGAGATTGGATAATATTTAGTGTGTGAAATATTCGATACAAGTTGTGTTGTCTGAGACTATAGCAGTCTGCCACTTAGACGATTAAACAAAACAAAAATATAATAACCCAAAGGAGAGGGCTTCAGCCCCACTGGATCCGCCAATGTATGTACCATAACACGTTGTTCAGTTAGTTATAATTTAGTTGTAGCTCTAATGGCACTGAAGATGACAACTTTGTCGTTGAAACACGTTAGACAATTAAACATATTTTTATAAGAATTGCGTTTTTATTTTTAGAAACATACTTTTTAAGTTTATCTGTTTTGATATGAAAACCACAAGAGCAATTAAAAAATTACATGAAAGCCTTTTCAACATAATTATAACCAAACTATGGCACTTATGATATCGTACAAACAGCTTCTGTATCACCATCCACATAGAATATTGATCTGCCAACCACTGCAGCATGACCGTTTTGACTTAATCATCTACCACATGGTGGTGATCACCTAGATGCTTTTTCAAGTAAAGGAACAAGTGGCAGTCACTGAGTGCACCAACTTTCTACACTAAGTCTTCAGTAAAGACAGTCGGTCGCCCACTACGCTCATCACGAGCATTATTACGGTCATTTTTAAATATCCATTTTCTTATCAATTCATCGCTTTTAGTGTTTTTCCATCCACCTCAATGTCGCTTTCCCATCTTTGCATTATGAAAACCAATTGCAGTGCGTAATGATTTTTAATTTTCTGAGGTATTTTAAATTTGCTCAAACAAATTTAGGTACTCAAGACACATGCACGAACGGCGACAGGAAAGGCAATATTTAAAAACCGTACTTACTTTAAAAACTCGCCTTGTACGTAAACATTCTTAGTTTAGATTTAATTCTCTTCTTAGTAACATTATAAAAAGAAACATTGAAGCCCCAACCACAAGTTCGGTAAATAACACTACACAAATAAACTGAAAAACATTTATTGATACAGTTACTAGTAGAATAACTCTATCAATAAATGTTTTTTCAGTTTATTTGTGTAGTGTTATTTAATGAACTTGTGGTTAGGGCTTCAGTGTTTCTTATTGTTTACATTCACCACAGTAACCATTGAACATCTATTAGTAACATTAGACAAATTATCCTTAGAGCAAACAAAATTATCTCGTTACAGTAAATTTTTTTATTGTTTCTTGTAAAGAACTACTTTTTCTACATTTTGCATGTTTTGGGTTCATAGTAAAAAATTTGTTGATATTTTTCCAAAGGCCCAACTTTTGACATTTACCAAAGTAGTTTTTCCCCCCATTTGCAACAAAATGTTTTCTGTAAATATAAAAAAAATGAACTACTTAGTATAATATTCTCTGCACTTTTCTGAACAAGAAAATGTATAATAGTGTAATTTTACTCAAATAGGTTACATTCGATAGATGTTTAAATGATATGTGCGAGAGTAGCGAAAATGGTCAGTCAGTATTGAAAAATGCAACTGCCAGGTGGAGGCTGAAGTTATACAATTTCTTGTTACGTTAAATTTAAGAATGAATGCTTGTATAATATGTTGACTTCCATCATACAAATGCTTGTTATAATGAGCAAATAAATAAAGACAGTTCACTTATCATGCTTTTACAATTCACAAAACATTAGGCGTGGTACAAATTCACCTGATTAATAATATACACCGAAACCATCATGCATAACCAGAAGTACATGTTTAACACTTTATTAAATATTTGGCTAATTCACCACAATATCTATCCTACCACAAAATTGAAATTTATAAAGTTCTTTACCTTTTTGAGTTTTCATACTATCAGTAACTTCCGTGTAGAAGAGCGTTTGTTTTTCACCTGCGAATCCGACTGCAGCTCTGAAAATGATTGTATTATATTATAAACATCATGGTTGTAATCCAACCTAAAGCATATATCGGTCAGTTTTATCCTCCTCAGTTCGATATCGTATGTTTAATGGATATCATTGATAATTTCTAGTGCGATTTAAAATATTATTATTTTAATTTGGAAAGAGTTTTTTTTTCTAATGACCACATAAATAGATTTTTTTAATATGACAGGCATTTAACACGCAAACTTCTTTTATAACATTCATTTAAAAATAGTTCAACCCCTGCAGGAATCGAATCGGGAATTTTTTAGATTAGCGATCTCTTAGTCAGAACCTAAGACTTGCAGTGACGAAAAGACAAGTCACAATTTATTCTTAAAAAAAGTGGAAATGCTAGTTGAGCATGTAATTGATATAGATTTTATTTCACCTGGAAGGGGAAAATGCGGGAGATTGCGTGAGAAATGGAAAAAAGGGCAAAGAATTATAACCATCACAAAAGAAAGAAAAAACAAACACAAGTATGGTAACAAGAAATATCAGTTTTAAGAGTAGATCCTAGTTGAAATATTAACTAAATTAACAGCTTTTAAAGTTATTGAATAAGTTTACAATCAGTTGAATCGATTCTTCTACTTGCACTTTGCTTTCTACTTTCTAATAACACGTAACAAATTTGACCAAAAACCTACACATCAGCGTAAACCTTAAAAACTATAAATACCACAAGTGGTAATGGTAATGCAATACTTAGCAAGTTCTAATCTTGACTTACGAAAATAACGATTTTACTAAGGACAACATCTAACCCTCCATCGGTCGCACATATCTGACAGATACACGCACATGTTTCTTTCCCGCCCTTTCAAGGTTCCGCCGCAAGGTGCCACCACCACTACAGTGGAAGCTCCCCTCCTACAACCCTTCCCCCCAACGAATCAGTGCCTAATCCGGTTTGGTTGAGTAAGAACTGTACCTTGCTAAACTTTTTGAATCTCTTAGATACGGTGCGAATCTTCCCGTCAGTTTTTTGTTAGTATCTGACAGATACTGTGCGACTCTTCATGTTTGAAATACATAATATATTTTAGTTAATTTAACTTTCAACTATTGTCAAAAGACAGTACAATTTTAATTTAGAACGTGAAGATGATGTCCAAAGGGTTTCTTTTGCTATTTTCAAAGAAACTTAAATAATTGACAAGTAAAATGTCTACAGTATCTGATAGATACCAAGCGAAATATCTTTGGGTTTTCATATTTTTATAATGGAAAATGTAGCATTCGTTTATATTTTTTTTCAATCAGACCTATTCAAGTTTACATTACCAGATATTGTTTAATTCAGTTAAGGAGTTACACTTTCGTTAATGATATAACACATTGTGTATTTATATTTTTAATAACCGCAAATCATTTTAAAGTAAAAGTATCTTTTAGATACGGTGCGACCAATCACTGAACATTTTAGGTGCGAACGACGGAGGGTTAGATAAGCAAACTTCCAAAGAAGAAGTTTATTTATTTATTATATTAAACTTAAAGTTTTCTCAAAAGTTTTGGGGCCCTATAGCGGCTAGGATCTTTGTTTTATAGTTAATCCGGTACAGCCAATCCAGATAAAAAATAAGAAATTATTATACATACCTGTAAGTTTTAACTTTCTGGAAGTTATCTACCGGCACATCATATCCACATTCTTCTAACACTTCATCCCTTGCAATTTCCACTAGAGACTTGTCTTTATCTACAATTCCTGCACATAGTTCTAACGTAAGACCTAAACTGCCTGGATACTTTGTTGTATCTATCGTACTTTTACGATCCTCTTCTGGGATGGCATTGATGTATACACCTACAGTACATTAAATTTAATTAATTTTTAAAAGAAATTATTTATGATATAAAATGATTTTATTTTACCAATGAACAGTTTACATATAATACTTAAATCTCTCATATACTAAGTCTGTACAAAGATATGGTCCATAGTGTCAATGTTAGCCAGCTTCTCTGGCTGGTCATGTATCCGGGATGATGAAAGAAAGATGTTAAATAAGCAAATTTACTGCAATAGAAGAATTGGCGAGCTAAGACTGGATGAATGGACAATATGTCAGCCAATGTTTTGACTGTTTTGGGGATGTATGACTAGACTGAATAAAGCTAAATAGAGATCAATTTTAAAGGGGGCTATGATACCTTGTTGGTTGCATCCCACTTTAAAACTAAATCAGTATAATTTACATAGATTCTGTTTTTGTCAAAATTTTAAACATTTAGAAAAGGGTTAACTCCCACCCGTCTCCAAAGAAAATAAACTTATAGATCAAATTCAATTTTACATAAATTGCTATACAAAAAAGATCTATACAATTGCTCAATGTTAAAAAAAAAATGTAAACATGTTTAAACAATGGAGCTAACTGAGAACTATATTAAATAATTTAAAACACTACAAATTCATAAATTAAACCTATCAGATTTAGTGATGTCGTTCAACATCACCAATGCCAATTACATCAAAATGAAACTCAGGCGTACACCATTTTAAACAATACTTTTATTTTTCGACAATCATTTTTTAGAAATTAAAATATTTTAGTAATAAAGTAAGATAAGTAGGAGTTATAAAATAATACTTTTAGAATATAAAAATGCGCAATTCGACGTAGTATTTCATAACTGCATTTATGTTTATCTTGGTGAGGGAAAATAAACTTAACACTATATCTGGTACATTGGTCGTTTCATATTATCATGTAAAAATTTATAGAATGCATTCCATTCAAGTAAAGTATACATTTTTATACATTTTCTTGTTCAGAAAAGTACAGAAAACATTGCGATGTAGACAAAATATTTTTAAATATTTCTCCATTTTGTTTTTGAGCTCCAAACGGGAAAATAAGTTTTAAGTATAAAAGTAAGGCTTTTGTAAACTACACAAAAACATTGTTGATAAATCAAAAAAATTCAAAATGAAACAAAAAAAATGTTCTTTGCATAAAACTATAAAAAACGTTTTCACTTTAGAAAATGAAACTTTTTTATTGTAAAACTGAGCAATTTCCAATAGAGTAGAGTCATTCCTAATCTGAAAATCCGCCTATTCAGAACAAAGTTCAGAAAAATACCGATTTTTTAAACTTAAAAAACAGGACAAATTAAAAACATGTTCGTGAAAAAATGTACATTTATTGTTATACAAAATAGTTAAATAGAGTTTTCAAGTTAAATTCAAGTGTTTCTTTTAAAGTACACGAATAATGACTTCGTTTACTTGCCATGTTTAATGTTTAACAGTTGACATCAAGGACTATGAACATAAATGGAAAAAGGCACAGTGACTCAGTAAAGTAACTCAACACTCACAGAACAAAGATTTACAATAAATTTGCAATAAGTGCACACAGTTTATCAAAGTCCCTAGAGTAAACACTGAACTAGATAAGACTAGACTAGTGCTCAGTGCAGTGATTCATAAATATGTTTGAAACGGAGGGAGTGGGGTAGGTAATGTCTCGACGCTATGAGACATGGAAGGAAATGCATTTCCTTTCCGACTTTCACTGAAACTGTTCATAAGCCGATCAACGCTGTATAGAGCTGAGATTAGCAGATGTCCCCGCAGAATATTTACCCATTAACATGTCAATACGTTGATATTATTCATGAAACCCGCCTATTCCGAATTCCCGTTAAACCGAACAGTGTTCGGTCCCAATTAGTTCGGATTAGCGGGACTGTACTGTATATTCAAAAATGTATAGAAAATTTAAAATACAAATTAATTTTTGTAAACTTTATAATATTATAGAGGAAACAATTTCCTACAGTTAACCAATTCATAATCATTGTAATAAATAAAACGCAACACCAAACCAAAATGAACACATCACACTAAATAAACAAACATTGTAACTGGACAATCAAATACGCTATGATGCTATGTTATAGAGTTGAAACTCTGCATATTTTTTGCATGATTTTCATAGAGTCATGAACTATATACCAAATTATTCATTAGAATGTTACGAGTAAGCTGCTGTATAATACGACCTATTAAATATTATTTTTGATGTACAAAACGATGCTTGCAGCTGTCGTTTACCAGATAGCGGGTTTTAAGAAAACATAAATGAGCTAGAGAAACTGCGCACAACAAGGTTGCCAAAGTACACAGCTTCGAGCGCCAATTGTCATCTGGTCTTTACGAGGAAAACTGCTACATGGTGCACCAGAGGCAGATGGTGCAGCCAGCGAATAAATTAGCCAACAATACGTTTGGAAGAATATCACAGATTTATATAAGAAACTGCCATCTCAGACTGGAGTCCACTTTATGAATAAACTTCCTAAAGGGCTCAAAAAAGCCAACTTCAAAAATAAATTGAAATAAGTTGCTGAAAGCCACTTTATACAATAATGTTATTTTGTACTTATACTGTTACATTATTTTTGTATTATTATTAAATAGTTGCTTGCATTAAAGTTGTAAATGGTTTTAAATGTATATAATTAAAATTACCGTTGTACAATGTCTGAAGGTCCAAATAAAAATAAGTTCTGCCATTTAAATTTTAAGTGAGAAACAGTTATCGCTAACAGTAGCAGCTGCTCAAATGATGCTAGCTGATTGTTCCAATATATATTCTCCTTTCAGACTTATAAATAAGTATAATATGAAGTTCTAGGACATCCTTACAATTTTAGTATATATTTATTTATTACTAGTTAAAAAGGTTATAGTCAATGTTACTGGCTATTTTGAATTAAAGGTAAATATTTCCAGTCACAATATTTGTAGGCATTTGATTATTTAAAATTCTTTAATTGGTTGAAATAGTGAGGACATTCGTTTCAAAGTCTAGATTTGAAATAATTTTGTGTACACAAATTTTAAATCGGTTGACAGGAAGTTATTATTAATAATGCGATATCATTAAATTAAAACACTTTTTTGTATTACATTACTAAAAAACATTGTCATCTGGATAATGTAAATAAATTTTTTCTCTAATTTTTCAAAACAATAATATGCTTAAGTTAGTACAAATTAGTAATAATTTAGTAACCTACAAATAATTTTAAACAGTATTAAGATCCATCAGTCTCAGTCAAGTCACAGTTCAGCCTAGGTGCAACCAAAATATGTTGGTCAGTATAGTCACAGTTAAGTGCAGTTAGATGTATGTGAATTTAGTTAATAATTTTCTACATTTTTTATAATTTTGATGGCAACTGAAGAAGAATTTGCTATAATAGCAATAGTCTTAGACTATGAAGAGCATGAAAATGTTAAAAACGCATTCATGACATGTAGAAAAAGGAAAGTGAGGGAGAATTCACCACATTATTTAAGGAACTGGTGGATGATGAAACTTAGTTCTTTCAATATTTTACTTTTCTTCTCCCAAATGTCGTTCTTCGCAATGGTGTCCGTATACCTCTGGTCAGACAGATCATACAAAATAATAATTTGACGAACACACTCAATCAACTTTTCGTCATTTATCTTGATAATTTCGTAATTATGTAGTAGAAGAGTGTAAAATATCGTCAGGTCGGTTGGAAGAAATCTAAATATCTAAATATGACTGACTGAAGCAACTGACTGACTGACTGATGGACCTGCACAGGAACTGAGCAGGATTAGTGTAGGCTACGCAATAGGAAGTCGATCTAAGAAATTTTTTTGAATTGAGACATGACTGATATCTCTGACCTGCAACGGGACTGAACTAATGTGTATGAAGCGACCTTTATAGTTTATTTGTTTTTTTAAAATATGTTAAGCGAGGATGTTTCTGGAATAATGATTACTGGAAATAGAAGTCAAGTTACAATTTAAAAAAAAATTATTTATTAAGTTAAATTTAAACTAAAATTAATATCACTGAAGTTACCTGGACGGAATTGTCTGACAAAAACCAGAACGTTTCTTGTAACATTGTAGATCACAATACACACACTGTAACAAAATTTTATAAAATCATTATCAATTTATTTATTTCTCTGCTGTTGGCAAATACCCAATTTGCAAAGCAGGTATTACAGCCTTCATTCATATCACAATACAATAAATCTTAATGCTCTAATATAATACATCCAACAATAATTTACTGTATAATACCTTGGTCCAATAAATACAATAATCAAAAACAGGTCAATTTTCACAGCATGTGCCAAGACATTCATCCCTATTACACTAAAATACACTTCAAAGCACATACACAACAAATACTATTACAAAACAGAACCATTCTAGAATTTTTTTCCAAAAACATTTCCTTCACTTTCCTTCTAAATACTAAAAAGTTTGTTTCTGCTTTCATGCTACTTGGCAGCTAAGCTGATTATACAGGCTGAATCAGACCACCCGTGTGCAATGTATTGCGATTGAACCAAAAAACTCAAAACTCCAGATAGTAACGCTAGTCGTGAAACACGTCATTGAAAAGGTCTTAAAAAAACAAACATTTTTTGTATTTAAAGTTTGACTTTATCTCTAACCGTTTCAAAAAAATGGCGGCTCGGAAACTTATTTTGTGCACGGGTGGTCTAATTAATTGCACCCCCATATAATGGACCCCCTTCTGACTTATAGCAAGATGATGTTGTTTACATCAAAAGTAATTTATTTGCCTAATGTTATACTTATGATAGTTAGATTATCTTAAACAACTCAGGATGTCTAGCTACAAAGGACACATTCTCCAGTATATGATATTGAAAATAATTATAAAATGAATTATTAAACTCAATAATAAAATAATTATATATAGGCCTATCTCTTGAAATATTTTGACAAATGAGACATTCGTTACATTTTTCTGACAATCTGATCTGAGGGACCACAGAGTGGAAAATTGCTGGATCAAGCATTGTATATTTGATCTAAGCGGATGGCCTGAACCAATGATGTACCTTACTGTTCTCATGAGAATAAACATTATTAACAGCAACAAATATAATAACTAGTAAAACTATCGATCAATTGGATCATACAAATTGAACACATTCTATAAATAATTATTAGTTTTGCATGTAGGCCTACCACTAAATATTACTAGGTACTGTCTGCTTTAATAGTTGATAGAAAATCTAGGCTTCCAGATTTTATAGAATAAAGGTAATAATAGTTTTAATAAATTAAGAAGGAAATAAACTTACCTGCTGTGAGTTTGAATTAAATCCCATGATTTCTTTACACCATTCTACAAACAAGAAACACTAATATTAATAAAGTTTTAGTGTAAATAATCTTTTGTAGATATTTTGTTACTATTTAAAATTTGCATGGCAGTTAGTTGGCTAGTGAAAACGGACGAACAACATATTTAGCAAGTACAGTACACCATAGGCCTACACTAATGAGAAATTGGCTCGTACATAACCACTACGCCAACACTCTGCTTTCCATATTTGATTAAATAAATATGTATTTATATACACCTACACAGAGTGTAAGGTAACATAAAATCAAATGGTTAGTTTTTAAATATACACCCCAAGCAAAAATGTACATTGCTTAAAATTAAGTAACTTATGTATATTATTGGCTACAGATGCACAGTTTTCTCTTTGCCCTCATAATAAGTACATTATTAAGAAGAATTTGCTTAATCATACAAAACCACAATCTATTGCCAAATTTTCCATCTTATGTGCAAAATAAAATAGCTACTGTGAAGAAAGTTTAATTGTATTACTAAATAATTGTAATACAATATTTACAAAAATAGTAATATCATTGTAAATAGCAACTGTTCTACCTAAACATAAAATTCCGGTACAGGTCACAGAATGTTTGCATTTTGTAAAGTTAAAGTGATAATCTGCATAGGCTAGGTTCCTACTAGGGCTAATTAACATTTCTAAAAAATGTTTTAACGTCTGCTATAATTTCAATATATTATATTTTATTTTTGCCAAACAATTTTAGCTGCAATGTTTACAAAATTACAAAGGAAATGACATCTTTAAATGGACATAATATAAATGGGCGTAAGTTTACTATTCAACCCTAGCCTAATATTTATGCAGACAACGATGTTGTTTTACATTCTACTGTTAAATGTTGAATAGATGTAAACGTACTGTGACTAAATACTACAGGTTAGAACCTTTTAGGTTTTTTTTATTATTCTTGCATTTCTGTTGCCATAGGTTAGCCTAGGTTCGAATAGTAAATTTGCGCCCCGCTATTTAAACAAATAAAAGTTTGCCGTTCTTCCTTCTTTTAGAAGAGCAAAGATTCCTTTAAAAAAAAGAGTGTTCCCTCATGACAGTTGTTTTTTGAGGTTAGAATCATGTTTTCAACTGAATTATTTTACCTGAATGTAATTAACACTAAACGGTATCACATATTTTGAAGCCTTTGTAGTCGATGTTGTTACATTAGAAACGTTAAACATTTTGTATTATATTATTCTTAACTTAAAATAACTATTGTGTACTGGAGACAAAATCCTGTTTATCAGATAAACAGTTTATCACATTTTATCATAATCAGAAAATAATCACATTCCACATGTCATGCTCACAGATTCGCAATTGTTTAGAAGAGCTTAAAGTTTAAATAAAACATAGATATTGTGGTTGGTAGATGAAGAAAATCTCTACATTTTGTGGTTATTTATTTCCTGGTACTACATGATATATCATGTATATCATTATAATAATATATAATGTTTTGTGTTTGTATATGAAATGTTTTCGGAAATTAGGCCATAGAGTCTGAATAGGAGGCATTACACTTTTAATATCTAACTGATAAAATAGCTACTGATGCTCGAACTTTTTTTAAAATTACTGAAAGTCCAAAATATAAATCTAGTTAAATATCTACTGTCAGTATGAAGTATCGTTGAATTCGTATACAGATTTTTACAGACTCCAGCTTCCAAACACGAAATTGTACCTTCGAATCCCATCTAGCTACACTCGATTCACGTTCACTGTGCAGTGGCCGTGCAGTACATATCTTACGGGAGAATAGACATGCCACTACCATTACAGGGAACATCACATTTATTGTCATGCGGGTTGCGTAAACTGTATGAGCGTTGCATGGGAGTTGATGTTTTTTAGTTGGCTAGTACCGCTGATACTATCGTATAGAAACTTGGCTTATGGGCGCTCTGTACTGCAAGGTGAACGTGGAATCCAGTGTATCAAAAGATGGTTCACACAGAACAACACAGTACAATTAAAAATGTCTTAAACGTTTGTGTTCTTCTCTAAACAGTACTTAATATTGTTCAGTCTATCATAAAAAGAAAACAAAAATTGATTAAAAATTAAAAGTTATGACCACAAATATTATTTTAATAAGCCACTCAATTTTGGAGTATTTAATTCTAATGGTGCTCAAAAGTTTCGTAGGTATATGAATCAACAGAAACAAAATTCAATGTTGACTTTTCAATTTTATTCACGAAAACAGTTTATAGTTTTAAAAAACGTTAAAATTATACAGGATTTGTTTCTCATTTCTAAAAGCGTCTAAGAATTAAAATTTTTAAGTGTAATAATAAAAATATTTTAAATAAACGGTACCAGGAACTGGCACATACTTTCTCACAAATACATTTAAATTACTAAACAGATTCACTGTGATTTGTAGGGTGGGGTAGGAAAGTTGTTTTTATTAAAGTTGGAGATTAACTAATAAATATTATTATTATTATTATTATTAGCTAGAGAGAAAACTATTCGATCGATGTCGAAAAAATTTGCACCAAACACGTCAATTAGGTCTTCATAGATGCACGTAAAATGGTTTTGATTTTTTTTTAAACAACCCGCTTTATGGCCAAAAAACCCCCAAAAACAGTTATTATTATTAGTTAAACGAGAATTTTTAGAAAGATGCGGGTTTCTGTATATGGTAGGGCACATTAAAGGCTACAAATAAGTCAAATTTTATCAAAATCGTTAGAGCCGTTTTTTAATAAAAAAATAATAACAGATTTTTTGTGGGTTTTTTGGCCAAAAAGGGGGTTGTTTTTCAAAATTGTTCAAAACCCTTTTTCGTGCATCTATACAGGCGTACTGGACATGTCTGGTGCAAATTTGGTTAAAATCGATCGAATAGTTTTCTCTCTAGCTTTGTATACTTTTATTAAAGTAGGCGATTAACTAATAAATATTATTATTATTAGCCAGAGAGAAAACTTTTCGATCGATTTCGAACAAATTTGCACCAAACACGTCAATTAGGTCTTTATAGATGCTCGTAAAAAGGTTTTGAAAATTTTTGAAAAACAACCCCCTTTATGGCCAAAAAAACCCCAAAAATCAGTTATTATTATTATTATTAGCTAAACGAGAATTTTTAGAAAGATGCGGGTTTTTGTATATGGTAGGGCATATTAAAGGCTACAAATAAGCCAAACTTTATCAAAATCGTTAGAGCCGTTTTTTTATAAAAAAATAATAACTGATTTTTTGGGGGTTTTTTTGGCCAAAAAGGGGGTTGTTTTTCAAAATTGTTCAAAACCCTTTTTCGTCCATCTATACAGCCGTACTGGACATGTCTGGTGCAAATTTGGTTGAAATCGATCGAATAGTTTTCTCTCTAGCTTTGTCTACATACAGACATACATACAGACATACAGACATACAGACATACCGGTACAGACATACATACAGACAGACATTTTGTAAAAACCACTTTTTTGGACTCAGGGGGTCCCAAAACGGATATTTCCACAAAAATCTCAACATCGATTTTTTTTTTTGCGATCACTATACTTTCTCTATACTATAGTATAGTGAGAAAGTAAAATTGCATGTTTCATTTTGAATAAGAACAAACATTTTTGAACTTTCGTGTGTTTTAAATCAGATAAAGATTACGTCTTATTAGCGAATTTCCATAGGAAACATAAGCTACTGTAGAGTGACCTTTATCTTGAGACCTAAGGTAAAAGAGCACTGAACATGGTCCCCAGAAGACGTTTTGGGGTGTCATAAAAACCATACATATAAATGTATATAAAATATATGTGTTCGCACTCTAACCAATGAATACTTAAATGAAAATACCTATATAAGTTATATTTAGTTTCTAAACAAACAAAACGCGATTGTGTCTGGGATTGTATATAACGTAATAGCGAAAGTTTTGATTCCCTGTCCTTGTGTGAGTGGGGTAAACCCTTCGTTCAGCCAGCCGCACTCGGCAAGTAATCTAAATATAATACAAATGAATTGCATTATCGTTATACCAATGAGAGGGGAGAAACACTATCTCGCGCTCTCTCGCTCTCCACCGCACGCTAAATGGTTTGCCAGCGCTTCCTCTCGGAGTCGTGCCCAACTACAAATCTTTAGGGCGCCAAGTTTGTAAAATCTGTTAGAATTGAGTCCATAAGACCTGCGCTTCTTAACATTTAAGTATTCATTGCTCTAACGGTCGCACTTTAAGTCCGATTTCGTCCACATGTTGGTTGTCTAAGTCGTTCGGACGAGTTCGTTAGCCAAAAAATCCATCAACCGGAAGCACGTTTTTGACCAAAAGTAACAATGTTTTGAAATTTTTAGTATTAAATTAAACTTTTTGGGGGTTTATCTAAAACATAAATGTAGGATATTATTTTACACATTTTGTTTTTTAGACGACTTTATAGCTCATTTGGTTCCACCAAAATCGATCAAAACGTAAAGTACCATAAAAGTACCCGGTTCAAATCCACGTGGTTGTTTTGACCGTGGGGGCATCTTCTGATCTGAGGCCGACGGTCGAGTTTGTACGCTGTGAGCGAAGCGAAGATAAACAGTCCATAACTAGAGGCCGAAAGGTCGACGTTCAAACTAGCAAAGCTAGTTTTCCGTGGCGAGAAGAACGAAGAAGCGCGTGAATAGAAGCTGGAGGCGTAGCTGCAAACAAATTCTACTAATATATTTCATACACACAGATTCAGCAAATCCAGAAATGAGCAGATCAATTTCCCAAATAGTTGGATGAAACCCTAAAACATATAGGCCTAAATTTAATTTTGGAAATTCGCTCAACTCATGGTTCAGCTGCGTGGTCGAATTATTTGTATTTGCAATCATAAATCACAAGTAATCTGTTAATTGCAGTTATTTTGACAGTGATGTGATCTATTGAGCATGGATCACAATAACAGACACATTCAACTGTCACATTAACTGTCACGACACATTCACAAATATTTTCCTCAAGACGCATATTTATAATTATGGAAACTACTCGAAAATTTTCACACTAAAGAAGTGAAACTGATTTGTCTTCAGTACCTCAATAAAATCACTTATAATAATTAATATTACCTCAATAAAGTTTGATGACAAGGAGTACATTGTGTTGATTTGACAACAGAGATTATTTCGTCAGTTCTGCAAGTCTACAAGGTTTAGTTTAATTAAATTTTTAGACTTCTCTGTTTTTGTTTAATTTTATACTTTTTCCATGCCACAAACAAGCTTTTGATAAATGCTTCAAATTTGTTACATAGACTTCAGAAAAAGAATAAGGACAAAAAAACAAAAATGGCTATATTGCCCTCAAGTGAAAATTGTTAAAATTTGATAAGAAATCTGAATTTCAGAAAACATCTTGTGACTAAATCAACATAATTTAACACAACCTACTTGGTTTTTTGGTTGAGCTGGGTCTGGGTGATTGAGAAGAAAACAGCACTATAGTCCGTTCACAATTTAGTTGATAACATGGCAGGCATTGTTGATGCTATTGAAACGGAAATCTTACTCTACTAGCCCGCTTGAAAACATCAACATTATAAAACTCATTTAAACTAGTTATTAGGATACTTCAAAGTAGGGTTTACTTAAACATTAGGTACGTTACTGAAATAAAGAAATTTGGATCTTAAATTAAACACGGAGACTAGGATATTCATAACTCAAATTGGTAATGAATAGGAGCCGATGTAGTTACACTCGATTCCACGTTCACCGTGCAATACAGATCTTTTGGGAGAATAGACATGCTACTACCATTACAGCGAACATCAAGTTTATTGTCATGCGGGTTGCGTCAACTGACCGAGCTTAACATGGGAGTTGATGTTTTTTAGTTGGCCATTATCGCTGAGACTGTCGTAACGATAACAAGCGCTCTGTAGCCTACTGCACGGTGAACGTGGAATCGGGCGTAGATTAGGTAGTAGCGCAGCAAACCTCCATAAGGCTCATGCTATCAACTAAACAGTGAACGGATAATAATGCTGGGCTCAGCACTAACTCTGGCGGATCGTACTTTTATCGAAACAGAATGTGTACAATCATTTGCATTTAAGAAAATAAGGTTTTTAATTACAAGTAGCACAATACACCTGACTCTAAAATGGTAAAACTCCTAATTGTACACATATTATATTCTTAAATTGTATGACTTATGCGAGAATTTTTTTGTTTCGGTTAGGTGTTAAATCCCCATTTTGGGGTGACAGTAGAGATGGTCGTTATTTAACGTAATAGCATACATTAATGCATTGTAGACTATTACCACGTTAATACGTTCCATAGAACACCCTATTATGTTTGTAACGTCAAGTGATAATACAGCGAAATAGCCTAAAAGATGAACTGTGGGAGTGTGGGACGTTCCGGTTAGTTGTTCAATCCTGTGCCTTGAATTAGTTGTCCGTGATTAAATAAACTCAAAACTATTATTAGCTTATTATCTATTATTTTTAGACACAAATTAATATTTTAATTTACAAAACTGAACTGAAATGATTCTGTAGAGCCTATAGTTAACATTAATCAATATTAAAATGCAGAATATAGTCTGTAATGTAAACCAATAACTAAACACTAACATTTTTAGAATTTACACGAATGGATTACGAGGTTTATTTAAAAGTTATTTAATCCTCATAACGCTGCATATGATATTATTTTAGTATCAAGTAATCACACCAGCAACGTTACTTTTCAAAATAATACTATGACAAAACGGTCAGCTGGTTACTTTCCTGCAACGCGTTAATCTATATCTATATATATAAAATTCAATGTATGTCCGTTTGTTTGTCCGTTATGCGTTACCAAACCGTCCATCCGATTGCTTTGAAATTTTGCATAATAACACAGGTTAACCCTGGGAAGGTTTTAGGCCATTTACCGAAGTCCTAGGACATAAGGGCTACGCCCCAGTGGCCCTCAAAGTTTCAATGTTAATCTTATGGAAGGTTAATATTAAGGAAGAAGAAGAAATATTTCTTTTGATTTGATCAGAAACAGCTGTTCGTATGAAAAGCTTAAAACAGCTGATTTTAATCAACAGCTGATTTTGATCAACAACTGATTTGGATCAAAAACTGAATATAATTTTAGGTTAAGTAAATCAAGCAATGAGCAGAATCCCATTATAATTTACAACGACACTCAGGGATACGAATTACAGGCTTTCAAAGTTTCAAATTAAGCAATAGCGAAACATTGCCGGGTCAGCTAGTATTATATAAAATTCAATGTATGTCCGTTTGTATGTTTGTCCTTTATGCGTTACCAAACCGTCCATCCGATTGCTTTGAAATTTTGCATAGTAACACAGGTTAACCCTGGGAAGGCTTTAGGCCATTTACCGAAGTCCTAGGACATTAGGGCTAAGCCCCAGTGGCCCTCAAAGTTTCAATGTTAATCTTATGGAAGGTCAATCTTAAGGAAGAAGAAGAAAGATTTTATCAGGGGCACAAAAAACAGCTGTTCATATGAAAAGCTTAAAACAGCTGATTTTGATCAACAAATGATTTGGATCAAAAACTGAATATAATTTTAGGTTAGGTGAATCAAGCAATAGCGAAGCATTGGCGGGTCCACTAGTAGATTACTAAATTAATAGTTGAAGTAATTTCGTCTACCAAGTTACATCAAATAACACTCCTATGACCTTAGCAGTACAACCAGATAGTAACTCTCCAGCTACTCATTAATAAGTTACATATTTACTAGGTTTCTGCAACCTACTACCAACATATTTAATTTACATATCGTGGAATTTGCAACCTATTACCACAATATAACTGTAATTCCCATCTCTAGGCAAGAAACAAAACTACCAAAAAATAAACTTAAAGCGACCGAGTTAACAGCCCGAACAGTATTTGATTCTATTTATTAATTTTAAAACGTTAAGGTGGGGGGGGGGGATAGCACAAACAAGTTAGATGTAAGTTTAAATGTTTATTTTTGTTTAATCTTATTAAGTTTTGTTTTACACGTTAAAAATTTCTGAAGAGGAAATTGAAGAGTCCCTGTTTTGTATGACAGCTAGTTTCTTTATAAAATACTTGATGGTACAGTATTATAACCTTTACGAAAGAAAGGTTAATTCTTTAATTCTTTCGGCATGAAGCCACACACGAACACAATCATATTAAACAACCTACAAACTCACTAATTAATACTCATACCACATCCAACTATGTAAAACTAACTAGCCTTTATAGTTATTTCACCCCGACGTCGTACAATTTAACCTCTACAAAACGCAGGACATACTTGGTCAGAAGTTCTCAGTGCCGTCTTGCCTTACCAATTTAAACCTAACTGTAAAACCTAAACAGTTTAGGCCCTGTATCTAATTAGCGAGAAACAACACAAAATGTTCTCATAAAATTCACATTAAATAACATCCGATTCCAAGATGTTTATCTCCCTCGGCGTTTATAAATGGTTGCTGTGTTCCAAGTAAAATTCTCCCTATAAATGTAGGACCAAATCTGTAAGTGGCTCGACTTCCAATTAGGAAATACTCGAAACATTCCCGAAATGTTTGGGGCCTAGGCCAGTCTTTACATTATCCGTAAGACCTGGCTAACTGATTGAGCAATAACGTTTAGTTATACAATACATTTATTCATTAAGTAGTCGTATGGATTTGGTTTGTTGAGATGTGTAAGTTGGTAGATTTGTCTAGGGTGCGTGGATTCCTAAAAACACGTTTGAATTGTTTCTGAGTGTTGCAGTTGTTCTGGATATAACTGTAGAAAAATTATGTAAAATGATAATATCTTATCTTCTAAAGCGAGAGATAATTGTCTGTCTGCTAAATGGATCTGGAATCTCCGTCTAAGGATTTTTGATTTTTTGATTTTATATGGGGCTTTTGGCCACGAGAAATCGATTGGAAATGGTCACCAGTCTGGGAAAATTCGTTTTCTACGTCTTTTTATTAAATTAAAAAGTGAAATTTGTCCATTTTAAACAATACAAAGCACAGCTGATGCAAATGTTTTCAATGTCATTACAATAATCATCTGTTTTCTTTTAAACGAAGCACAGCTGATGCAAATGTTTTCAATGCCCTTACAATAATCATCTGTTTTCTTTTAAACTGTATTTTATTAGAGGTAAGCCTAATGTTGTCTATTTATAGTTATCATGGCAACGAATACTTCTGCTAGTTATTGACGTGAGCGAACTAGGCCCTAGGCCTAAATCGATATTGAAATATTAAACTTTAATTTAGGCCTGACTTATTTCTGATGCATAGCGTTGAGATTATGGTTAATCCTTTAAACTGTATTTTTATTACAAGTAAGCCTAATGTTGTATATACCCTTTATTTAGTTGTTTAATGTTATAGGCCTAACCTCAAAACTCAATAATCCAATATTTATTATTGAAATCATAGCCCTGCTTATAATCGAGCTTTAGCTCGGTCTCCTGGTACTAGGGTATTATACTAAACCAGTGGATACCATTCAAACGTCTGATCATTCGAATTGAACATAGCAAACATGATGTTAAGATGAGGTTTTTATACATAATCAAATCACCAATATCTAGTATATTTAATTACATAGAATTTACACAAGTCTGGTTTCATTGGATAATCAGAAAATTCACTGAAATAAAGTAAATTCCCAAACAACAAAACAAAAATAAAATAAATGAAATTTTTTTTAAACATGCTTTCCTATCCATGAATAACATAAATAGACTCGAACTAAAAAAATAACCCACAGATAACATTAATTCTTCCTCAGCGAATCTGATATTGTAGTGAGACTTGATAACTTGCAATCTTTTTACTTTTCACACAATAAACACACCCAAAAAGCACGGGGCGTGATGTTTTCGGAACTTCGCAAGAGTACGCCCCATGATTTTTGGGTGTGTTTATTTTGTAAAAGGTAAAAAGGATTGCAAGATATCAAGTCTCATTAGAATATCACATTCGCTGAGGAAGAATTAATTTTATCTGTGGGTTATTTTTTATTTTTTGTCCGAGTCTATGTTATTCATGGATAAGAAAGCATGTTACAATTTTGTTTCATTTATTTTATTTTTTACTTTTTAGTTATAGTCATAAATTGGATTTTTCCGAAAATTGTTGGTCCTTAGAGCCAACCCCCCCCCCCCATTTCTGAGAGTAAATTTGTGGGTTAATATACGTATGCGATAACGCAGTCGTAACGAGATGTGCTATACGGAGCAGCCCGAGGCGATCCGGAAAGAGCCGAGGCGACCGTGCACCGGTCCTCCCACCGGTTGAACGGTAGTGAGTCGAAGAAAAGCATGTAACAACATAAGTGTAGTGTAATATATAAAAAGTTTTCAATAACCTGTTTTACTTATTGTTTGTATTTTTGTTTTTCGGGGTTTTAGTTTATTCAGAGTATATTTGTGTTCATGGTTCTCTTGAAACCTTTGTATTTTGTGCTTAGAAATTTGTCTATAATTTGACCTCTGAACAGTATTTCAAATAATGTGAAGCTCTGATATAAACCTTTTTTAACTCTCTTAAAATCCGGTGTATTTTCCCGAGTGTATTACGTCGCTTATGATGACTTATCGGGTATTGCCTCAATACAATTGCTCATATATCAATAAATACTTTAAAAACAATATAAATAAACGTGGACAAATACCATGTGCATTATAAACGCCAATATACTATTTCATAGCTGCACTACAATCAATTTTACATTCATAACAAATTAAACATTTTAATATATAAAACGGTAAAATTTCGTTCATGGAATATAAACATGTTTGTATAAAATCCTCTTTAAGTCATTTTTAAATTGACCACCTTTTAGGGTATTTAATTCAACATGGGAGCCTATTAAATAATGTTATACCTCTGTTAAGCACACAGCAATCAGCCTCACTAGCACACAACTATCAACACAAAGACACAGAGGTCCCAATACCAAAAGGAAGTTGGTTCATAAATTTACCAATACCTCAACCACACAGAGCAGCAAACGAGTGCCTGCACATATTCCAAACACTAGATCAGAAGAAGCTTATCAAATACTAAATGATACTGTTGCTAATCGTAATCTCAGGGACGGTAGGTCGATTTATGGAGAACATGTGGCCTCAAAGCATTGAAAATACAGTGCCCACACGCAAAGTACACTTGAACATCTTATTGGACATATTTTATTCAACGCTCATATGGGTAAGAGCCAAGGCGTATTAAAGAAGGTGTGTGCATGCGCAGCTTCTCCCTCCACTCCAGCCTACCCGTGACGTAGAGTGCTACAGTCAGAGCTCCAGTCTAGACTCCTTCCCCATATTTACCGCCTAAACCTGTACGACCGACGACCTTCAAGCTTTTTTGAAGTCAAATTATGTTGTTAATTATAGGCAAAATAGTGTATTATTTTAATAACATTTCTTATAATTAATAACCATTACTTATAATGCCTTTTTGTGCCGTGTTTGGCTGCGGTAACTCAAACAAAAAAGACAGCTTTTTATGAGTAAGGTTTCATCGATTCCCAAGAAATGTTGATCTACGAAATAAAGAGCTACATTATCCCTGATGTACTTTTTACTAACATAGGCTATAATTCATTTTAGTAAAAACATTTTGTATTTCAATATTTGTAAATTTAGTCGGAAAAAATCTTAGGTTAGACCTAGAATGATGAACCAACACATGTATTTACATTCATTACCACAGCGACCAATTGAATAAAATGACTTTTTGCTCCAATATTTTCATTAACAGCTGATTTCATACTTTGAAGCAATTATTTGCATTTTTAACTTTTAGGTTATGTTTTTATTCAATTCAATTCAATTTCAATTTCAATTTATTTCCTCAAATAATCAAATAGAACATAAATTACATTTATATATACTGTATTATGAAGGAACAAAAAATGCCCACATGGGCCTAAGCCTGTGAGTGAGCACGAGTCGCTATGCACACAATGAGAATAAGAGACAAGAGTAAATAAAAATAACAGGATTCCATTAAACATTATCATGTCGAGCTGAGACAATCTACTAACGAAACTAAACTACTACCTATTATTAGGTTTCCAAATAAATTTGTCCCTGCAAAACTAACATAAACAAGATGTTATCATTTATATTGAAGCGTAATACAAGTTGGACCTTAGACCAGTAGTTCAGTCGGTACATATCAGACAATGAGGGAACGATATGATTCATATCTATCTGTAAGTAGATAAGATAACCTGCTCGGCAGCATCCCTTCCCAATTCAAACAGCCATCCATTAATAAGCCTTTTAAAATTAAATAACTTATAATTTTTAAACAGACGTAGCTTGCCCGGAAGATTTTGATATAAAACTTGTGCTATGTAATGAGAGTTAGTGACAGAAAACGTTTTTATTAGCTTATTAGACCTTATCCTAAAGAAATTTGAAGAACGCGTTAAATGTTCGTGATCAACTTGAAGTGAGTAGTGATAACTTGATGTTCGTGATGTTTATTAAAGTGTAGGCTGAGCCTTGTTGGTTCTTTTAACCTTTATTATAACTACTGTTATAAAATATACGAAAAATTTGATTTGAATATTTAACATTATTTACCATCTTAGCTTTAGGGTTATTATGAATTCTAAACAATTATTATAAAGGAAAGATAAAATGATTATGTGTTAGAAGGTCCCAACGTGGTTGGCGTGCGGAGCACGCAGAAGTTTCCCCTATTTTTGTATATTTTGGATTTATAACTAAAACATTTTGTAGTATTTTTCTAAAACCCTTACTTTTGAAACTTTGGTTTACCAATTTGGTTTTTTTTCTTTTGAAACGCAAAAATAGTTAGAGAAATTTGTTTAAATATTTTGTTTACATGGAAATTTTCTCCATACTTTGCTGAACAATAAAATGTATAATAGTGTACACTTTCTTGAATAGGATACATTCTATCTAAGTGATAATGACAAGTGTACAAGCAGTAAAAAAGTGCCTGACGCTTAGACGGTTAAAACATATATTTTTACAGTATTAAAATTGTTTTATGTTCGAAGTGGACATAATTTATGCCTTAACTGAAATGCTGTTGTATGTTATTAAATAATTTTAAAGAGTAACAAAAATAAAATATTGGTGGTACAAGTTATTTTATTTATTTGATGTATAACTCTTTAAAAAAATATATATAGCCCTAAAATATGCTAGGTTATTTAAAAAAATAATTACAAAATTATTTTAGTACAGTAAAAATAAATAAATATTTGTTAGTAGTCAAATTTACGATACATAAGTAATCCCGTGACAAAATTTTGACATACGTAATCTAGGGTTAATACTGAAATAAAACTCAATGTTGTATTCACCACGACTTTTTATTTATCACCTAGACTACTATTTTTTAATTATTTCATTGATAATTAGTTTATATTAATTTTTATTTATTATTTATCCTTGGGCAGGCTAAATAAACAATCACAATTTTAGATAGTTTCAATTTTTGAAATGTAAAAATGTAGTAGCCTACTAGTAATAGTAGGCCTAGTAAACATAACAAATCCAATAAACTGGAAAAATCACCATCTTATTGATGGTAAAAGGTTTTACCCTATAGAGCTACTTAAATTTGACAACTCTTTAAAAATTCATATTTATACATTTAAAAAAATTTACCTGTTCACAACAATGTGAATAATAAATAACGAAAAGAAATGAGAACTAATAACAAATTGGATTAGCGTACATCACAATCGCCGCAAGAAGCGAGTAACTATGGTTCCGATTACAATCTTATTAAGTAGGACAGCTATAACTTTCATAAAAAAAATTGATGTCAGTATTTACTACATTTTATTCTCTACATTTCTATGTCTTTGAATGCCTCCCGAAAGTAATAGTAAAAAACTTCCTCACTTAGGGTAATTTTTATGTCATTCAAACCCGTATATTAGATTTAGGCTTGTTTCAAAATTATACGCCTAGGAATATTTGACCATGGACATAGATCATTTTAATGCTCACCTTTCCGTCGATACCAAAACCATAATTTTTAGACAACCATAAAGGTTTTAAGTCGCAGTTTGAGCAAAAGCTTACAATTGCGCTCGGAACTACTGGTTCAGTGTGTAGCACGTGACGTAGCTGCGCGGGCCGGACGAGTTCACGCTCCTCGATGCACACACCTTCTTTAATACGCCTTGGGTAAGAGCCATCTGTGGTCCCACCATTCTCAGCTGCTCTAAAACAGACCACTCATCAACCGAACACGACCAACACTCATTGTCAACTAGTCTCTGACAATTATTCATCAAATGCACCAACATCGCCTAAATTATTCGAATTGTTACTAAACCATTATTCTTGTGATCCTCAACAAACGCTTATCAATTTTATAAAATCATTTTCCAAACAAACAACAAAATATTTGTATTACTTTGTTCTTTAATAAATTACTTAATTGAATAATTATACAATATTTTTACTTACCTTTACATATTCCTTAAGCCATTCAATCGTTGCAAGAACATACTTCAGGTATTATCCTCGAGATAAGCTGTTTTGAAATTTGGAAATAGGCCTACACAACAAAATTGTGAACGATTCTCCTGTAGTCAGATGTCGTAAAGTTAACATTAACCTTTCTGATGTCGGTGTTGCTTCCCTGAACGTCGTGTCTTGTTTTGAAATCGTCAGAAAAATCTAATGCAATATCGTTTCAAAGTCAGTAGACTTTATTCTGTAGAAATGTTCACAAAGGAGATATCCAAATTTCAGCTGCAAGGTAGCTATCAAGTCTGTTGCTCTACTTTCGAACAAAGACATCATCAACCACTGTCGTTGTGATCTCCTGCGCCTTCGTGTTTCATTAGCCTCACTAATAATAATGCACAAGCAATGATTAAACCATTTTCTGACGCCAATTTGATGGTAGGTACAAAATATTTGTCAATTTGTATCTCTGGTCTACAGCTTAAACACGCGAATATGAAAGACCGGCAAAGAACGCATGCCTTTGTTTTACTGTGGGCAGCAAGAAAATTTGTAACGAACGTAGCTCAGATTTGGTCGCATCCATTCGTCCGCATGCGTTCGTTTGCGTTCGTCTAGTGTGTACATACCTTTAAAGGGTCCTCTGTCTACTGCTTTCAAGTTCCCCTAATCATTCAAAAATTGCCGCTCAAATTTATTTTTGAAGGAAATGGACGTGCTGAACTTATAGATGTTAGAGTTGTATTCAGCAAGGAATCTGTCATTTGTTTTCTGCTTTCAAATGTCATCTTTTACTCTCGTTCTTACATTCTTAAATGTTACTGTATTCTCTAACACCATCTGGTACTAATTCGTTTAAAATAACATTTTAAGCTTCCCTTTGAATTTATTTAAAATTACATTTTAAGTTTCCGTTTGGGTTCCTTTTAAAATAATATTTTGTGCTTCCGTTGGATTACTTTTTGACCATTTAAAACAATGGTCAACCCCTTAAAATTTCGGGGACTGTTTGAATCTTTAATTCTACTGACCAAAAGAAGTTAGAACCAAAGGTTTATGAATAGACCAATTTTATTTTATTTACCTGTTTACCTATTTTACCTATACTATTTGGTTGATATTTACCTGTTTTACCTATTCTATTTAGTTGATCATCAAAATTAAAAATAATTAATATTATGTTTAGCATTACATCAGTAAATTTTACTGATGTACGGTACTACTTCTAAAAATAGGATCAAAAATGATTGCAGATATACCCAAATTGAATTGATTGCCGGTAAGACGTGACTTCAGCATGTACACCACTCATTTCTCCCAAGTCGGACATTGCAAGGCTTTTAAACATATTATGAATGTAACATACAGCAAAACTAATTTCAGTTAGTCTACGTAAAATGAAGAATTTTAATCGAGTATTCAGGCTGTCACGCTTACAGGCGCGAGTGCCAGTGTGGGAAGCGGTTGCGTGCCAGTAACGCTATAACTTTTAATTGGAATAAGTCACTGTTTTTGTAAACACTTGCTGTTTATTTATCTTGAATGCGTAATTTGTGGTGTAAAAATCAATTATAATGTTGAACATTTAAAACGATCGGAAGCATTTTATCTTGGTTGTACAACTTGAAGAGTTATAGGTTAAGTTGAATATTTAGGTTATCTTTTAAATCTTTTAGAAGTTGTCACGTGATTTGACTTAAGTTTCTTATCATATTACTTATGCGTCATTAACAACTAATTGGAAGTAATTTTTCTTAAGTGGATTAGTCATAATTGTTTAAGATTATATTGCAGGGCGCAATTGTTTCTATTTTTGTTTTATATTGAACTAGCTGACCCGTACGGCGTTGCCCGTGGTGGTTGGTATTTTCAGTCTTTTCAACGTAATTGTATTCTTTTTAAGTGTTCAGTCAGTGAGTGGTATTTGGCTTTTATATATCTTAAATAATTAGCCCAATAATTGGTGTTTTAGTTCATTGTAGGCCTCAGGGGCGGATACAGGATGTCATTTTGGGAGGGGTCATAAGAAGTCGAAAACAGCATTACCAAGTTACAACAACGGGTCTGGGGAATTAAAAAATATGTATAAACTCTATGGAATAGTTTTTTAATGCATTTATACTCCATAAATATTTTCTTGAAAGAGCAAGAGTTTCTTGCAGATTAAAGAATAAAATAAACCATAATTATTGAAGAGTTAACAGGAACGGTACTAAAATCATAACTCCACAACACGATCATTAAATCCACTTTGTTTCACTAAATTTAAAACAACGTAGCACAAGCTCTCACTTATTAAAGTCATACAACTCCATACAGAGGCGCGCTCCGTAAAACAATTTTAGCCTAACCAAATAGAGATTTTTTATTGTTATTGAATTTCAGCATGCGACATCCACAGTGGCTTTAAGGGTAGCACATAGATGTATAACATACAAAAATTATCAGGCAAGGAATTAATGTTTGCGCATTTTTTATAAACAAAAATAACAATAAATTTGTACTTTTTGATTTGTTCGTTGATATTATACAAATGTATGCAAGGATCACGATACTTCCAAAGAACATTTGTAAAGAATTAAAAAAAACATACAAAATGTTTTTTGAAAACCTCGATCATTTCTCACCGAGAATAGTCGGAAAACGATAAAAAATTACTATTTTTTAAAAGTGCATATCTTTGTTAATTTACAATACTTAGGGAAGATCTTTTTTTAAATTATTGTTTACTATTTTCAGACAGGCGGAAGATGAAATTTGTTGCATTAATAGTTTTTGCACAATTGCAGTATAAACAATTTAGGCCATTATCTTGCATAATGCAGAGGAGAAGATAGTGGCAATCTGAGCGCATCAGGCTGCTGTGTCTGTCACTACCCCCTGCCTCTCTTGCAAAATTTACCATCGGCGTCGGCCGCAAATTTACGCGTTTCGCGCTATGTTCTGAAACATTTTTATTATACTTTATCAACATTATAAAAAAATCGCAGATATACGTATTGTAAATTTTAATGTGTTTACTTTCAGAATCGATAGGTAAATTTAAAACGGGCCACTCAGGTTAATTGGGCGCATTATGCAAGATAATGGTCTACATTGTTTAAACTGTAATTGTGTAAAAACTATTAATGCGACAAATTTAATTTTCTTCCTGTTTGAAGAACACATAATAAATAATAATTTTCTGAAAAACCTGCCCTTAATATTATAAATTAACAAAGATATGAACTTTTAAAGAATGGTAGTTTTTAAGGGCTTTCCCGACTTTTTTCATTGAAAATGGTCCAATCAGGGTCTATAAAAAACAATTTGCAGGTTTTTTTTGGAAGTATCGTGATCATTCATCATTTTTTATAATATTAACGAAAAACCCCAAAAGTCCCAATTTATTGTAATTTTTGTTTATACAAAATGCGCAAATGCTCCTTGCCTGATAGTTTTTTACTTACCCTTGTGCTACCCTTAAAGTCACTGTTCATGTCGCTTGCTGTTAAATCCAATAACAAAATTATACTTCTTTTTGCTCTATTGGCTGCGCTAAATGCGCTAAGACAATCGGCGCAATGGTACATATTTCACAGACAAGACCTATAGCTGTAACCCATGAACAGTAAATCAGGGTTTCCTTATATCAAACGAAAATATAAAATTTACACTAAAATCCATATAAACATCAATGTACAAGTATATCGATTTGTACTAGATATATCGATTGCAAAATATGCTTACTCATTGGTTGAAAACCCGTCAAATCTTAAGGGTTTACAGAAAACTTCATATCTAAAAAATGTTAAGAGTGACGAATGATTGGAAGACAATGTTAGAAAGTTCAAATCTTGACGAATCCAAAGGTGACCTTATATTCTTTTCAAAACAAGTCTGTCTAACGATTATGAGCCTTAGAAAAGTGAAAAGTATGTAAATACACGTTTTAGAACAAATTTGTAAATTCAAAAATTAATGTTTAAAACATTTCCTTTCCAATCGTTTTTGTTTTATTGAGCTTGGATGATTTATAGTGGGTGAAATATTCAATACAATCAGACTATACAATAATGCTGCCTGCCACTTGCTCGGCTGGCTGACACGATAATATAGTGTTATTTGGCGCTTGTCAAACAGCCCTAAAAAATGTTTTGGGGGGGTCATGACCCCCATGACCTTCCCCCTGTATCCGCGCCTGGTAGGCCTAACCTAAAATTATATTCAGTTTTTGATCCAAATCAGTTGTTGATCAAAATCAGCTGTTTTAAGCTTTTCATACGAACAGCTGTTTTTGTGCCCCTGATAAAATCAAAAGAAATCTTTCTTCTTCTTCCTTAAGATTGACCTTCCATAAGATTAACATTGAAACTTTGAGGGCTACTGGGGCGTAGCCCTAATGTCCTAGGACTTCGGTGAATGGCCTAAAACCTTCCCAGGGTTAACCTGTGTTACTATGCAAAATTTCAAAGCAATCGGATGGACGGTTTGGTAACGCATAAAGGACAAACATACAAACAGACAAACGTACAAACAGACGGACATACATTGAATTATATATATATAGATTACAAATAAGTAAATAAGTATTGTTTTGTAAATAAGTATGTTACATATTTATTATCTTCTATTTGATACACTCGCAGCATAAACAAGGAAGAAATGAATGAATATCTGTGAAAAACTAATTTTATAGATTATTTTTGGTTGGAAACAAAGATGTAAGTGATCTCAACGTCTTTACTTTAAGTAGCAGGCCTACACTGTAGATAAAAAATACGTTGGATTGCCTGGTTCCAACTTTGTTGGCTTTTTCTGATAGCGTCAAGCATTACCAGATTTCCTGCCAGATATCGGTCATGAAGTTGATTATATTATCTTTACCACTTTCGAAACCCGCCTTTAAGAAGATCATATATAAAGATAAGAAAGAAATGTCGACAATTCTGCACCGTTTAGAAATAAATAACATGTGACTCAGTGTCTCCAGGTCAAAAAATAATTTTTCCCCACCAGATGCCATGA
>JAGFPH010001156.1:0-19837 GCA_018207615.1 Philaenus spumarius
TGTTGTTTTGGTTTTTGAGACTTTCTACAGCTTTGTTGAAAGTGGGGAATACCTTTGTATTATTGTATTCGCAATCCCCCTCGAGGATCTTGTTCCATCCACGATAGTATTTGCTCAGTATTATATTCATCCTGGAGGGTAATGGTTTGTATTCGTCCGGTAACGATTCCCAGGTTTTACGACCCATAATAACAGCGGTCTGTTTATGCGGTCGAACGCTTTTTTCGTAATCCTAGTAAAATAATCCGCATCGTTAACACCCCACGGTACTCGACCCCATGGTGTTCGCCCCTTACTACCGATTCCATGATTGTCTTCACAAACGGTTGCTATTATATTTATATGCATGATGATCAAAGTGGTCCTACCAGTCATACAATATGAATAGTTCCGACGATTGCACACACTAAACAAGCCTTGTAATATGAGACCGGATGTTGAATAAGCATTGTGTAAAGATTTACATTACATTTGCTAAATATTGGAATTTCTAGTCAGCATCTATAGTTTACTGTAGTGTTTCCGTGTGCAAATACAAGTACTTTATTACTAATCAATTAATTTAAATTTTATAAAAAACTTTATACACTTAATAAATTTCCAATTATTATATATAATTTATAAAATATTTTATTAAGAAACGGTACACTTTGCTTGTGATTTTTCTTTCCAGATCTAATTGACGTAGCCAAAATGTTAATTTAATACATACATTTTTTAATACACAGTTAAACAGGATAAGAAATAATTAGTATCACTTTGTTTAATATAACTAATTTATATTTAACTGTAGACATCGTTACATATATTAATATTATAAATACAAAATTTACATAATATCAAGAAGTTCCTCAACTTCATTATCAACAATAATGTCATTTTCCTCGGCACGCCCCACGTATTGCCCACTTCCTGATTCATAGCCATCATCATCGCTGTCATAGATCCTTACGTCGTCGTCGTCGTCGAGGAGTCTTCTGAACAGAGCCTGGTGACGTACATTGTTTAGCGCTGATATTCTCTCTATACCTCCATCACAATTTGTAGCTATGTAAATCCGTCAAACATTTTCTTCACTACACGGAAAGTTTATAACTACTTCTATTTTGACACGCAAATCAAACCTATAAATAACAATTTTATGCCTTAAACTATTTATAAAAACGTTCAAAGTTAACTTTTGTCCACGAACTTTATATTTTGTAATTTCTAGATCCGTCACTAAAACATTTATATCACGTCCTAGTATGAAATGTAACTGTCCACTTATATGTCTTTTAAATATTACATCGTTTTCTTTCAAAGGTAAGACAAAGACGTGTCGCACCATTGTGGAGTTTAGCAGTATTTCTCCGTGGACAAACTTAGCGCGAACACTATCGGAAGAAATGTTTTAACCGTACGCTTTGAATAGCTGACTATACATAAATAGCATCCGTTGCGAGCTCTTTTGTCGTCTTTTATTACAACTCCCGTACCGATCGTTAGCCTAAGTGCGTTTTGCAAGGATGCGGGAGAGCCTAATTTTGGCCGAAATTTTATTTCGGCTAAGTACCCTTCGATTGAACTCGGGCAGAACCTTACGTTCGGGTTATCTCGGATTTCCATACGTTATAACACATTTTATAAAAATAATTCGGGGTACAACGAAGCCTAAGCTCGGTCAAGTCCGTCGTTTTGGTTCGGGTAAGACCGGTAGAAATATATTACCAAGGGGTTGCGGCAACGCCTATGGTTAGTCTAAGCTTTATTTCGCCTAAGTACGAATTTCGGGGGTTGCGGCAGAGCCTTACGTTCGGTTAATTACGGTTTGCAAGTCTGAATTTCTCTAAGTCCGAATCGGGTTTACTCGGGGGCATTCGGTAGTGTTCGGGGTTTATATAATGCACTTTATACTATATCCCGACGACACTATAACAATTTAAAGCTCTTAATTTCTCTAAGTGACCTTCGGTCGGATTCGGGAACGATCGGTAATGTTCGGGTTGTTATAATGCAATTTATACTATATCCCGACAACACTATAACACCTTGTATCTGACACAAGGTTGCTGACGGATGGTAAACTTATATACTTCACAAAACAGTACTATATCAACAGAGTCGGCGTAGCTTAACTGCTAGCGCTGCGGACTCGGGTCATGGTGATACCCGGTTCGACTCTCGGCGACACCCAAACTTTTTTCAAAGCAAAAAATTAAATTAAATTAAATATTAATTATTAAAAAACAAGATGGCTGCCAAAAAAAAAGATGGCGGCTCAAAATTCCCCAAAATCTTTAAAAATCCATAATTCCCCAAAATTCCCAAAATTTCCAAAAATCAAAAATCTTCAAAAATCCAAAAATGTTAGGATCGGTTAGGACCCCCAAAAAAAAAACATAAAATCCAAAAATGTTAGGATAGGTTAGGACCCCCAAAAAAAAAACCCAAAATCCAAAAATGTTAGGTTAGGTTAGGACCCCCAAAATAAAAACCCAAAATCCAAAATTCCCAAAAAAATGGCTTAGGTTAGGACCCCAAAAAAAGTGGGCGTGGCTTGGGTAAGGAACCAAAAAGACCCCAAAAAACACCCAAAAAAAGGGGGCGTGGCCCAAGGTCAATGACCTTCCCCCCACCACTTTTGGCGCCAGATCGTCCGGAACTCTACTCATATATTTGAGGTTATAATTTAATCTTGCAATTACTGTTAATATATTTAAGCCTGGTCTCATAATTTTTTGTTGACAGAAGATTAACGAGGTTCTCTAGCGAATTTTCCAACTGCGAGCGAAGCGAAGCAGCCATCTGAGACCGAAGGACGAGGCGGGGTTGGGACGCGAAGCGTCCAGGCGCAGAGCCCTTAGTAATCATTATTTGAGAAAACACTCGATGCTCTATCGTTATTTAACATAACACAAACAATTGTGTGTTTGTCCTATGTTAATCGGCCGAGTTAAAGTGTTGTAACTAACTGGTTTTTTTTTCAGTACAAGAAATTACGAAATTAAATTTTTATTTATAAATGATAAGGCGGTATTAATTATATTGCATTAATTAACACAACTTAATAATAATAATAATAATCAATAGTAGTAAAATATTAGAATTACCATCATTAGACATCCTGTGTCAATTATGTTTCCTGAATTAGAGGTGTTTACTAATGTGAGTGATGATATAATTCACTAAGAATAAACCTAATTAATTATTACTAAACTTGATAATTCTTATTATATGTTAACTAATGCAATATAAATACAGCCTTATCGTTTATAAATAAAAATTTAATTTTGTAATTTCTTGTATTAAAAAAAAACAGTTACAACACTTTAAGTCGGCCGATTAATATAGGACATACAATTGTTTGTATTATGTTAAATATCGATACAGTATCGAGTTTTTTCTCAAATAATGATTTATGTATTTTATTATTAAATATGAACTTCTCTAGTACATTTTTGTGGCTTTACTGTAGTAAACCATATTAGTAATGTTAATTCAACTAAGAAAGTTTAAAACGCTAGCACAGCTCAAAGTTGACCAAATGTAATCAAATTTGGAAGAAAATTATCAGGAAAGTATCATGAAACGAAATATGATAACTTTTTTTCATTTTCACTTAAGACATACAGAATTGCAATTTTATACTAGAGTATGCTACTGGTTCACTCGGGTGGCATTAATAAGGGTCAGTTTTATGGCGGGCGAGACCGACCCTAACTACTCACTCTCGTTGCCTCGACTTAACTTGAGACGGGCTTTAGTCCAGCCCAAGTACGGGTACTACGCGGTAATGCCAGGCATTAGAGAGTGTTACGTGTTTATGACTTGTTTGTATTTATTTATTTATTTTATTGTTAAAATTACACTTGTGTGTTGAAGATCTCTTGAGGGTGACACCTGAAGATGGGTTCTGGTGGTATCTGAAACCGCGATAATGTACTACATCCAGTAAGTAACACTCAATTAAAATGACCAATAATAGCGATTTATAAACCTATTAATTAAAATCAGTTATCTATAGTTTCACAATTAACGTTCAAGCACTCGCAGTTTCAGATTATTGCAAAATTTAAAAACCAAAGCATGGAAAGATTAGGTCAGCCAATCAATGTAGAGAAATGTGGCACCGCTGCTGGCTTCTGCATAGGCTAAAATTGCAAATGAATAAGTTCAATGGCAGTTGTATAGCATACGACAGTCAATACAATATAAATATGCTACAAACAGGTAGCAATCTTGCTGCTGCCTTAAAGCACCAAAATTGCAAGATTACTATAATCAATTTTTAATTAAAAAAAGTTTCTAGCCAGGTTTTGTGCAAGTAAATGAACAAATATATTTCATTAAATCAATATATAGACTACTTAAATTCTTCAGGTGGCAGCCAAATAGGTTAAAATTCTACGGCAGTCAAATAGATCGAGAGATTTAAATAATATATGTATATGTGTTCGCACTCTAGCTGCCGCATTTTAAGTCCGATTTAGTCCAAATTTAGTACACACCTTGGTTGTCTACGTCGGTCGGACGAGTTCGTTAGCCAAAAACATCCAACAACCGGAAGTACATTTTTTGACCAGAAGTAAATATGTTTTGAAATTTTTCTTACGAGAATGACACTTTTTTAGAGTTTTATCTAAAACAGTAAATGTAGGATATTATTCTGCACATTTTGTTTTTTACACGATCTTATAGCTCGCTTGGTTTCCCCAAAATCGATCAAAACGTAAAATACCATAAAAGTATCCCGTTCAAAGCCACTTAGAGGATTTTATTTTGGGGGGGGGGGGGCAAAACGAGTTTTTCCACTGCGAGTGTAACGAAGGAGCGCGTGAGTCGAAGCTGTAGTCTTAGGCGCAAACAAATTCTATTAATATATTTCGTAAAAACAGGCAGCTATTCAGCACCATCGTGAGTAGACCTATTTTCCAAATTGTTGGTTGAAACCCTAAAACATAGACCTATAAACTTAATTTTGGAAATTTGCTCAACTCACGGCAGCGGTTCGGCTGCTTAGTCGAATTATTTATCTAGAAATTGATCCGTAAAGTCGAAGTTTTTCGCTTCCTTATAATTATGCACCAAAACATCAGCTGATATTTTTCAGTGCGCTAACCTCAAACTTTGTTATTGTTGCAGAAGTTATGTTTGTGAATTTGACGAAAACAAATAAGTACAATGCAAGATCGTGAAATGGGAATTCCTGAAAGTATTATAAAAGAAACAAGAAAAGTAATGGGAAAGTTACAGTATTATTGTCATTGGTTTACTCGTAATTTTCCCAGTTTTGTAACACTGACCGGAAATTTTCACTTCTAAAACGCCTGCTTTACGAATTTTTAATAAGTTTAAGGGTGCAGATAACATGCTTACTTTTATAAAAAAAGTACACATGTATATGTAACTATTTTTGTACTTGTATAAAGCACACAGAAAATTTTAGAGACACACACTATTTTAAGCAAAAACTTGGCAAAATGTCTCTTATTTAATCAATAGTCTTTATCAGAAATTTACATCCTCGGTAAAAAACTGTAAACCTAAACACATTTGATGATATTAATCATCATGCCTCTGAAAATATCAGGGTATGCAATAATGTGTTTACATTTGCTTTCTTGAATTCATTAAACAATAGCCAAATATCAAACTTTTTGAAATCCATGCTGGAAAACCTGTTAACTTACCTAATAGTTGAAGGAAGTCCATAAGTTTTTAGAAATTTCTGTGAGAAATATGGCTAATAGTAATAATTTAAGAGCTTTACAACGATTTCTAAATTTTGTAACCGGTTCAATAAAAGTTTAATTCAAAGACTAATTAAATTGTTGGATTGATAATGTTAGTAATTTATTACCACTTTATTTTTACCAATAGTTTACAATTAACATTAAGGTGTCACCGTATATTGTTACAATGGATATTGTTTAGCCTAAGGTTTTTGTTCGCCAGATACTAACAATATAATTAAATTTTGCCACTAGCAACAGAGCCGCCCGACGCGGCGGGTTCTGAAGCGCTAGCACTGATTTAAAACATCATCGTAATAAACTCGCTGCCAAAAAATAACTGATGGCCCTAGTTGAACTACAACCAAATATTATTAAAATTTGAACTTTTACCTACATTTTTTCCAGCAGGAATTTTTTCCTAACCAAAAAATAAAAAAGTTCACCGCTTTGTATATTTTCGACTACACAACCATAACATAAGAAAGTTTATTAATGAAAAATACATAGTTAAACTTTTTTTAGAACATTCATTATTTACATTGTTAGAGTCTTGATGATCTAACGTAAAGTTTGGTATAAGAATAAACTATTTTGTAATATGTTATCTAATTTTTACAACAGAGTTTTAGTTTAAACGTTACGTGCGCTCGAATTAAACAATGTCGACGGGGTCACTGTGTGACGTCACAGCTTCAACTAGAGTGACATATGGGCGGCATAGGGATCGAGCATACCTTGTAGCTCTATACTCCTTGGGATGGAGTGGGATCCTTAGCTGACCTTTTTAACATTTTATACGTTAAATAATGAGTTTTACCTTCGCCATAATCCAAGGCCGTAGGGAGGGGGGGGAGGGGCAGGACAGGGAATTTGAATTTAAAACCTTTTAAACACCAATTTCCATGCTTATTTTAAAAATTTTGATATAGTTATCCATGTAAAATATTATAGGATGTAAGGACGATGAATGATTTTGTTTTGTTAGAGTAAAGTATTTTTGTTGAACATTTATAGTTTTCTTATTTAATAGATCAGATTAAGCTCACAAGGGAGTAAGGCTGAAACTGAAACCTACTGCATCCCCATGTGTATTGCACATTGTAGTTTAATCAAGTAAATCTAAATATTATTATGCATGCAATTCACAATTATGTAAAATATGTTGCTGGATCCTTTGTTGTGTTGTCTATTTTATAATTTAACTTGCACTTTTTAAACCTAGTATTAATTTTTACTAATACATTTCGGGATTTGGGGGAGGGGGTTGCCCCCCCCCTCGGCTACGGCCTTGCCATAAGCTGTTTCTATGTTGACTAGGCCTACGGCAAGTTTTTTGTTAGTTTAGTAAGAACTGACCGCGGATAACATTATCTCACGACAGAGAAATAACTTGTTATTGAATTTTCTTTGTCTGTGAAAGATTACATCAGACACTAATAATTATATAAATATGTACACTTCAATCATACATAATATTTAACGACCGTTTGTGTCTTAAAAGTGACAAATCATAGTTTATTTGTAGACCTATAACCTGTAACTTTTAGCAAAACCTGGGCTTTGATTTTATTCGTATGTCTGAAATAAACAAGCTGTAGAAATTATTTTGAAATGTACGTTAATTAAATTAAATTAAAAGACTAAGCTAACTGGAAAGTGAGTTTCAAAATTTGTTAATTATTATGAGAAATAAAACTATGTTCGTCTTTAAATATTAATTTAAAGACATGATTTTATAGTAAATATATGCTCCTCGATAAGATATTCCTTATTTTTTTTACACATAAATACCATTTGAAATTAATTAAATTAATATAGAATATGTAAGCACTTACAAAGGCTAAACTTTAATTCAAGAAAATGTCATTAGTTTCATAGCCAACCTATGTTGTTCCCTTAGTTCCATTAGTTCCCTTTCAAAACCTAGGTTTATAAATTAATTGTAATAAACGGTACCAGTAACTAGCGCATACTTTCTCACAAACATATTTAAATTATTAAACAGATTCATTGTGACTTCATAATTAATTGTAGGTGGGGTAGGAGAGGTGATATTATTAAAGTAGGAGATTAACTAATAAATATTATTATTATTAGCTAGAGAGAAAATTATTCGATCGATTTCGAACAAATTTGCACAAAGCACGTCTATTAGGCCTGTATAGATGCAAGAAAAAAGGTTTTGAAAAACAACCTCCTTTTTGGCAAAAAAAATCCAAAAATGAGTTATTATTATTATTAGCTAAACAAGAATTTTTAGGAAGATGCGGTTTTCTGCATATGGTAGGGTACATTACGGGCTACAAATAAGCAAAATTTGATTAAAATCGTTAGAGCCGTCAACCTGAAAAGTTGACCTACTTATATAAATTGGCATACAGAATGGGTATACTTGCTACCTCTAATAATACGTTACTTTATATTACTATATTATTAATATATTACTGTATCCAATAAAGAATATATAGCCTAGTCTACAAATTGAATAGGTTGGAAATAGAGCACATTACTCAAGATCAGCGATCAATAAGAACCATTCGTATTTTGTAGCCGAAATATATTATTAGTTTCCATAATAATTCATTGTATTTGAACGAGTTTTATACAACAGTATGTATTATCATTGCATTTGGATAACCTAATAGAACTCCGATCCAATGCATTATTTCAATCCACTGGAAATTCGACGATAGTGGCGCGATCTATGGGGGAAACGACGAAAGCTGTGTGTAGCACCAATGCCTTGAATGATTTCTCCCTAGCGCTACCTCGCGGCGCGATGATGTAATATTTTCCCGACAACCTTTTTTCGCCACACTGCCGCCGTATGCATGCATAATCTATGTTATTATTCATGATCTAAAAAATATCATTGCTATGGGGTCCACCCCTGCTCGCTTCACTCACCAACCCCGGCTGTGACCCATGGCGAACCCAATGCAAACAGATTATTGTATGCTCTGATATCATCATTTGATCTATCAATATGGAATGAAAAGCAATTGGCTCTTCTTTACCTTGAAGAAAACTCCAGAGTGTACAGTATGACTTCAATGCAAAAGGCCTGACTCAAGCCGCAAAATCGTTGCAACATGCATTCGTAATACGGTGTTTCGGATTCTATTTATAAATTAATAATCTGGGAAACTACTTTAAGTTATAAAGAAGGCTTTATATTTTTTACGTGTTAGCTTAAATATGGATATTATTGCTTAAAACTCCCAAAAAATTCGTTAAAAATAATCGATTTATCTCATTTAAACTGTTGATTAAAAGCAGTGGCCGACGATTTCTTTTAACTATGATATATAAAACGAAAGCACAAAGCCTTTAAGAACAATGTAAGATGTTTCACAACTTTTTAGGTTGAAAAACGGCGTCCGAAACACGGTAGTACGAAGTGCATATTTTTGCGGTTTTACGCAAGGTATAGAAGACCCTAATCTTTGCCTTATACAGTATTAAGGTTACCCATCTTGCCCCACCTGCGTACCCCATCTTGCCCTCACTGTAGGGCAAGATGGGGTACTTGGTAAGCCCAGAAAAAACCTATTTTTGTAAATAATAAATACTAACATATTTTGGTTCTAATTTTTTTATAAACTCTACAAATACTGAAGTTTATGGTGGAATATCTGGTATTTTTATTGAGCATTTTGTAAGCCTACAAAAAATTTTTAAGTGCTTAAGTACCCCGTCTTGCCCCACTCTCCCCTACACTAGAGAAAAATTTAATGGATTCGTGAAGATTCGTGAAGTGAGATTTCGTTTAGATAACTTATCCACGCAAAAAAGTGTCCAACGGGTCAATACTTCAATAGAAGTTTTAACTTCAAAAGAATTTATCGAAATCGGTTTATTAATTCCGGAATAATCGCTGGACAAACATAAAAACATATAATGAATTCTAATTGAAAATTCAAATTTCCCCGCCATCTTGTGCAAAAACTACGTATTGGAAAATACTAGCTAATTTCTGTGCCGATCCTTACAAAACTGAAGTAGGACCACAGTAGGATGTTCCTCTTTCATTAAAAAAATTATCGAAATCGGTTCATTGGTTTCAGAGTAATCGCTGGACAAACATAAAAACATTATTATAATGATATCTAATTGAAAATTCAAATTTGCCGCACTCTTGTGCAAAAACGAAGTACTGTATTGGCAAATACTAGCTAAGTTCTGGGCCGATCCTTACAAAACTGGAGTGGGACCACCGGAGGATGATCCTCTTTCATTTAATTTTAAAAAAAATCGAAATCGGTTCATTAGTTTCGGAGTAATCGGTGGTCAAACATAAAAAAGCAAATAAACAGGTCGAATTGAGGACCTCCTCCTTTTTTTGAAGTTGGTTAAAAATAATAGATAATAGGACATTAATAGTTTTGTCAATGTGATGAGACAACGTATGATGAGTCTACGGTAGGGTGACCAAACATCCCGTAAAAATGGGATTGTCCCAAAGTCCCGAAAAAGTCTCTCGAGACGCCTAAATGTCCCGTATTTACGTTTGATGTTAAAACTAAACACATTTTCCAATCACTGAAACTTCATAATTTATAATATAACTTCAAGTATATATTTGGTCAAGTCATTTATGCTGTCATGTGCGATAGTAGCTACGGCTAGGCTAGACCCAGAAGCTACGTGTGCCGCCTCACTCCACTCTGCCGACGCTGCACGGACGACAGTGAGCGCGAACGCGAATGATAAATGTCCCTGCCGGCCTGACAGAGGTCAGAGTGACGGGTGTTTGTTTTTGGTTTTGAACTATCGTCTCATATTGTCACTAATTACGCCCAAGCTCCAATGTAAGTTTATGGAGGAGTATTCCAAAGTGCTGTGACAATGAAGCCGAGTTTTTACAAAAAAGTTTATGTTGCACAACCGTCAGAAACCGAGTACTATACGGCACAAGTGTTTAATTTTCAATCGCAAAAAATTATATTTTTCCTCACAAATTTTGCGAATTTTTAAAAGCAAATTTTTTGTACAATTTCATTTTTTGATTTTGGAAAAATTGAGGGGCTAACTTCAGGGACATGAATAGTTTCCGGTGGAGCCTCCCGGACCCCCTTTAGCTGGAAGGTATCCCCCAGACTCCTCTTGGATGTGTCCCGTTATTTCCAGTTCATGATTTGTATACGGGACAACGTTACCAACGGGATTTCATAGTCCCCATTGATTCCTTCGTTATCGATTGACGTTACAAAAATAGTAGGGTGATCGGATATGTATGGAACGTATTGACGTGGTAACAGTCTGCAACGCATTAATAGTATTATTTTTCCTATTACGTTCAATAACGCCCACCTCAAGTTGGGACCATAAGAAAGTGGAAATACTTCACGATTGATTGGTGATGTGGCTCTAGTTTGTAGGTAACGGGTTAATTTTGTTGTGTTCTACCTATATTTTGTTATAAAATCAGCCCTCCACAACACAACTTACTCTACAAGAGGTAAGTGTACGAGCTTGATAATAATGCTTGTTGTGTAAATGAATTATTCGTGTTCTGAGGAATTTAGTAAACGAAGACCAGCTTATGCAGGTATTTTTTAGGTTATGTTATAAATCATTTATAACGTTCAATCTTGGCAATGTCGTACATAGGTGCGATAGGCTATTGCCCCAAATGTGATGTTTTTTTGGTAAGATATTGGATATTGGTAAAATGGTTTTTTGTTTCAGATGGTGAAGAAACACGTTAGAACTTCCAATAGAGGATCATGGAATTAAAAATCAATGCATAGGCCTACCACAATATCAGACCTGATTGGTAAGAGGCAAAAACTACTAGAACTGCACGCAAATATGTCGAATCGACATTTAAAGATTATATCAGAATTGGAGATACTAGTAAAGCTCCTCCTGGAAGAAATCCTGTATTTTCCTAAGCACAGTAAAAAATTGCAAACCAGGTAGGTCTAATATTATGAGCAAAGTTATTTTATCGCATGTCATCGCAAAAACTGCAACGATTAATTTATGAATATACGTAGGCCTAAGTAAATATTATAAAAAATTACTTAACCAATCATTTAGAAAGGCAGAACAAGATTTGCTTTTGTTATTTTAGAAAAGAAATCGTATTATTAGTGTAAGAACTCCACGAGCAACCAGTATTTAACTATACTGTAGTTTCTGATAGATACTAATTTGAATAAAAAATCTCACAACCCCCAATTATCAGTTATAGTATGATTTGCATCGTTGAAATGAGTTTAGTTAGTAAACGCATTATTTGAGAGATTTTATGTTCAAGTTATCTTCCCACGAGTCGAGCTCAATAGTTATTTATATACACTGACGTTGTTTGACTCTAATTTGTCATCCGTTATAGAAGCCGGAATCTCTACAGTGCAAACCCCGATCAAAATTTTGGGACCTAAAGGAGTAAAGCAGTTACGATTTGCAACCAATTGGGAAAGAACAGCACCTTAGGCGATACAGTAAGTTTCAGCGGTAGGCCTACTTATTTTTCTCTGGTGTGTATACCTATAACTGAGGCAAAAGATGAACCCCATTTGGAGAAAAGGGGAACCAGCAAGTTCAATTTATCGTTGTAGCAAAAATGGTTCCATCACGGAGAACGTATTAATAATCTGACTTAATGTTAATATCTTGGCAAAACCACTCAGGATAAGCCAATCTTATTGATCGTGGATGACTATACAAGCCTAACTGCATACAATCTTTGTAAAGTCTACAATCAAATTATCGTTACACTCCTTCCACACTCTTCTCATCGACTCCAACTACTGGATGAGATGTTCTTACAGTAGCCTAAAGTCGTCCTTCAATAAAGAGTGTAACAACTCTCCGAGACGACATCAAACTCCTTATGATATACGCTAGCTTATATTTTTAACAAATCCTTTAGTAGTGTAGCCAAAATTGAAAATTGAGCCTCTGAATTCTCAACAACAGGGATTTACCCTCTAGACACTGAAAAATTCTCAGGAGATGTTTTCAACTTTCCTGCCTGCATGAAAAATAGCAATGTTGAAGGCGCAGGTCTAGTTATGTGAACGAATTACAGCTGTAGTTGTGCCGGTTGAAGAGGATATTTACAATAAAAGTGTTTCGTCAAGTAACTCTTACATCACTTTTAAAAGATGACAAAATAGACGATATATAAACAATTATTACGAACGTTTCTGCCTCAACAATATATGCAACCGATACTGATGAAATTTGTCAAATTTGCCAGGAATTCTGTAGAGCCACTCTGAATGAAGAGGTACCGAAATTACTAAGAACTTTAGATTTTTGTCGCTATCACGAGAAAACTGGTTTAGATTCCTGTATTCATTAAGTTCTGCTATTATAAAAAATATATTGGCTTAAAAATGGCGACAAACTTAAATTAATATCTAAAATCCTAAAATGCGAACTGTAAAATGTGATTTCCCCGCTTTCCCCTGATCTATTTAAAGCATTTTGGTTAAACAAATTTTTCCTTCGACTATTTTCAGGAAGTTGATACATTTTATAAATCTATCCACTTTGGAGTTACATACCTTACGAGTTACGCCTGAGCAGTTGAAATACAAACAGTAGGCCTATCATTTTCAAAACTCAAAAGACGTCTGCACTGTATGAGAAGAGGCTAAAATATTTTATAATTACTATATTTTATAATTTGTTTAGTGCCTTTACAAAGGCAACCTAATAATATTAAAACAAACATTTTTGCTTAAGATGTTTCAGCGATTGGCTCACCTACGCTATAACTACACGTTTTTGTGCCCGTGACAAAAGAACACGATTCTACATTATTATCAATATTAATTTCTCACTTCTGAATCGTTACTGAACTCGGCTATAAAAAAAAAAACATATGACTATTTACAAAATGGAATAAAAAATCAGTTACTCAAAACACGAAAACACTATAGTCATAAAAGCCTTTTGGCAGCTCAGTTCTTTAATTATTAGTCTTAGGTTTCTAATTAGTTTTAATTTCAGGTTTTAAGGGATGCAATACCACTTGAGTAAATGCATCAAATTCAGTGAGCGAAATAAGCCTTGAGAAGGCTGGCCTATGATATTGCAATGGTAAGGCGCTCGAGCGCTACTAAAAATCGCTTGTATACACTTACGTTTTTACTAATGGCAGTCTTATTTTCAATTTTCGCCATGTGCGCACGTCATCCAAATTTTCATAAAGCTCCAAAGTATAAAATTAGTAGATAACAAAATTCACCCGATGTTTGACTGTTTGTTTAATGTTTTTTTAATTTGTTTATAAGCAAACATCTTTGCCTAGATTTGTTTGTTTGTAATAAGAGTTACTCACGAATTATAATATTATATTTTGTATTTACAATCTACATATTTCTCCGGCAATGAATCTGATTTCAAATTTCATTTTTCTAATTATTGTCTTTACCTTTTGCAAAACACAGAATGTCTCCTTAACTCTATATTACTTATGTGTCGTCAAAATTATGGTGCACCATTTGCAAAATCGCAGTATCTAACAAAATAGATGCGTGTTCTTAAGATGGGGATCTTGGTACCTTCCCCCCTCCAATAATAGTTGCACAGTTTCGTTGTTACAAGTAGTACGCATCCTTGTTGTCTTGAGCTCGCGTAGTCAATTTGACGATACATAAGTGACAGTGTAACTTTTTAATTAATCCTCCAAACCCATAGAGAAAATACTTTTGAATTTTACTACAAAAATGTAGTACAAATCAAGTATTTACCATTAACTATATGTTAAAAAATATATAAAAAATTTGTATACGATTCTTATTTTTTTCAAATTTCTTGTTTTTTATTTTTAAATAGAAAGTAGTCTGCTTTTTAATTTTTTAAAAATTAAATAGTTTGATGTATAACTCTCTAAAATATATATATATATAGACCTAAAATATTGTAGGATACGATTACAATTTTAAGAAATAATTACAAAATTATTTTAGTACATTAAAAAATAAATGTTAGTAGTCAAATTTACGACACATAATTTTATTAATACCGTGACAAAAGTTTGACATAAGTAATCTAGGGTTAACGAGGAGATATCTTATCTACTATAAAATTGATTAATATGCCAATTCTGTTTATGAGGTATATTACTTACATAATATATGTATACTAGTAGAATTACAAAATGTGACATTATTCTTTTTTATTTTCAGACAATAATGTAAACAAAGGAGCATATTTATTCTCAAATAAACGCGAGCAAATACCGAGTAGCTTTAAATTAGCAGTTTGTAGTGTATGGAAAATTGCTTGCTTTAATACAAATTGCTTGAATTGTTTATTTTAATGCCATCGCGCCGTTCTGTGGCATAGGAATCAAAACATTTCATCTAATTTGACTTTGGGTGAGACTTATTAAATCAATAACAAGTTAAACAGAGCACGAGGCAGTCACATTTATATACAATACTTTGGTTTGTTTCACAGAATAGAACAAATTGCAATTAAAGAAGTTGGACCGATATCTGTGGTAGGTCTAACCGATCAAAGGTCACCTTATGTATTGACCGCTCTTATCTTCCAACCTTATCAGCAGCTGAAGGAAAGCTTGCAAGGCTTCTTGGACTCTAAACGCTTTTATTTAACAGTGATCGAGTGTTGTGTTTTGTGCTTATAAGTGAGTGCGTGCGAGTGCTGTATAATATTGTGCTACGATCTTAAAAATGTAAATAAAAAACCTTTGTCTTGTAATAGAAGTCGGCAGCTGCACCTGAGGCAAGTTACAAGGATACTTTTACTAAATTTCGAGAGAAATTTTAATATAAAAATTTAATATAAAAAATTAAAATGCATTGACAAATTTTAATTGGAGCCTAAGTTAAATATGTTCTAGTATGATGCGAAGGAGCACAGCAATTGTAATGGCAGGCCTTCCACTACATCGCCTTACACGACCCTTGAACCCCATAATTAGTGTTATAGGCCTAAACTTATAGTGATAATAGGATAACAATGAAGGCAAATTGTTTTACAATAAAATAAAGTGGCCTTAAAACTGGATGAAATAATTTGTATATTATAACTACGCCATAAGCAAAATTAACGAATTACAAAATCGTGTGATCGGTAATATTTCATCTCAAAATCTAAACTTACCTTGCAACCTTTATTTAGGAATAATAATCAGATTAGTTTTTATTTCATTTTTTAAGTTTAATAATTATTCGTGTATTTCTCCTGAATTTTTTTATTTACCTTTTTTGTTAAAGAAAACATTAAAATTTAACAGTAATATAAGTTAACAGTAATATAACTAAACTACATTTATGTTGTTATTTTTATCTGTTACACCACAGAGAACATACACACACTACGTAAGACGTCCAGTCTAAATAAACTCAACCAAACAGCAGGTTAACCAGTGAAATCATTTTAAAAGTTTCAAAATGGCCGCTATTAAAAATCAGTCATATTTTAGACACTGTTAATATTTTAACTATTGAAAGAGTGTAGTTAAAACTATAAGAATATATTTTTTAAATGCCTGTACAATGTTGTGTTTTAAAAAAAATAAAATTTGTGTGCAGGATATTCTTGAATCCTGTTATCTCGTAAATTGAGAACAGCAACTTATTTTTGTGATCAGCAGATCGACTCCTGCAATGATAACATTCATTTGACTTTGCTGTTCTTATACCGACATTTTCATTTAGTTTCGTGCCAGAATTATTTAAACAAAATTAGAATTTGCTTGCTTCTGTTTACTTTCAATTTTGTATAATTATTAGCGAATTTCCATAAGAAAAATGAGCTATTGCAGTGGCCCTTATGGTAAGACCTAAAGTAAGTGAGCACCAATCATGGCCCTCAGATCACGTTTTGGGGTGTCATTAAAAATTATACCTAATTATTGTATATTCAGAATTAGTTTGAATACGTGAAACACTTCGATATAGAAATATTAACGATATAGGTATGTAGAGGTTCTTTCAAGCCATTTTAATTACATCGAGGTGTATCACGTATTATTTTGTAAAGTAAAAACACAACTTACAAAATAACATTTTTGAGCGTAGCGAACGAATGCGTTAGCAGATTTTAATTTTCTTACCACAGAAATTTATGGTTTTTAAAGGGCTTTCCATTTTATGGTGGGGTTGCCATTTAAAACATCGAAGTTGCCCCTTTACCCCCATTTCAAAGGGAGGGGCAATATTTTTAACCCCCCTTAAAAACCAGAAAAAGTTATATGATAGGTATGATAGAGGTTATATAAATCCATTTAAATTATATCGAGGTGTAGCACGACTTACAACTCACTCTGTATGTACGCACTCTAAAGCTACGCGCCCACTGGGTCGGTACGGTCGGTACGGTCGTCACGGCCGTCACGGTATTTTTTAGAGGGGGTGCGCGCACTGGATCGGGCATTCCGCCGTTCAGGTGTTCCGCACTGTCCTCCATCCTCCTTCCACTAAAACAGAAGACAGTTTGGGAGAGGATCTGTTGAAAGATGGATGTGGAGGAGGAAAATGCGGTAGTGAGTGCGTTTTTGATAGCAGAAGAGGAGAATGTTAAAATAAGAAAAAGGTGGTTTTGGATTCATAACATTAACAGAAAAAGATTGATTTGTGGTGAATTTCACACTTTGTTCCCGGACCTTGTGGAAGACTTCCTTAAGTTTTTTGAGTACTTCAGGATGACTCACGACAAGTTTGAAACACTATTACTGATGCTGGAAGCAGAATTATATAGGGAAGAAACTGATTTTCGTCATCCAGTGAGAGCAGACTGCGTAGAACGCTGAAAATTCCGTACTGACCGTCCCGAACGCCTGAAGTGCGCGCACTGGATCGGTCGGGAGGATCCGCTGTCACGGAAATGTCCTACAGTTCGTAGCTCCAGACTTTCTATCGGACATTCCGAAGGTGCGGAACGCCGTTGACGGCCGTGACGACGCAGTGGGCGCATGCTCATTTAATTCAATGTTTTAAACTTTTGAAAAATCCCGTACCGACCGTACTGACCGTCCGTGACGACCCAGTGGGCGCGCAGCTTTACGGTGGCATTTTTTATGTCGGATTTGGTCGGCCTACACACGTTGGTTGTCTACGTCGCTCGAACGAGTTCGTTAGCCAAAAAACCCAACAACTGGAAGCACATTTTTTGACCGGAAGTAAACATGTTTTGAGATTTTTCGAATGAAACTTTTTTAGAGTTTAATCTAAAAACATACATGTAGGCTATTATTCTGCACATTTTGATTTTTTACACGACCTTATAGCTGCTTGCTTCCCTCAAAATCGATAAAAACTTGAAATACCAGAAAAGTACTCGGTGCACATCTACGTGGGGGGTTTTACCGTGCCAGCATCTTCTGATTCGAGGCCCAACGGCCGAAGCAGTCCATAATTCGAGGCAGCAAGACCGAAAGGCAAACTCCAAAACGAGTTTTCCGCTGCGAGGGGAACGAAGGAGCAAACAAATTCTACTAATACATTTCATACACATAGGCAGCGATTCAGCTGCGTGGTAGATCTATAAAAATCTATATTATTATTCAGTTATGAGATTAATTTCATAATACAGTACATAAAAGACATAGAAAATAAACGAGTGTAAAAGTTGTGCACAATGTATAGATATTCTAAAAAAATTCAAAATAAAAATAGTTAAAGAAAAATAAAGCTATAATCAAAAAGTACATTTTAGACTATTTTTATATGTGTTACAATAACAACAAATTGTATTCAACAAAAAATATATCAGATGATTAGAATCACCAACATCAATAATCAACATAATTTAGGGTTAGCCTAGCATACACCATCGTCAAAGATTTGGAGAAGTATTTTTAACCAGATTTTCCCTAAAAATACAAGGTGTCTTAAAAGTCCCACCCCCTATTATTTTTTTATTAATGGAAATAGACAGATTTGCTTTGGGGTTTGTTAACATGACCAAAAATTGAGTTTTTTGTTGTATGGTAAATTTCAACCCCTCCCCCAAAATACCCCATAAGTTCAAAATTTTAAAAGAGAACCCCTATTGAGTGACATCTCATTTTAAAGGCCTTGATAAAAGAAGACGACTGGCGCAAAGCGGAGGTCTGTATATTGACTCTATCCAACATATGGCCAATCAAAGTTGTAATTTTTCCCCATTTAAATAACATTGAAATGTTAAAGATGATACATCTGTTATTTTTTACAAGGGTTTAATCCAGTAGATCACTCAATCTAAGTTATAAAACATAGTAATTAGTAGATCTATACAAACAGTAAAGCTAAGCCCTCTGGAATTCCCAGGTACTGGACTTTTTACTATTAGGAGTCGACAAACATGCACAGTTATGAATAACAAAGTAAGGTTGTATCAACCCAAAGTCCAGTATCACTATTTTTCTCATACTTATTAAAATTATAATATTATTACATTATTCCCCAATTATAATTATGCAATTTCAAAATATGATATCATATTTTTTGACAGTATATTGACTTGTGTAATTTGTTGACCTTTATTCTCCTCTAATATTAATACTGATAAAAATATATATCGGTCATAGAAGTTATCACTTCCAACACCCAACTTGTGGACTTCTCAACACCCAACGGTACACCCAATGTTTTTTTTTACTGATGACCTTATAGCTCCCTCAAAATAAATCAAAACGTAAAATATCATAAAAGTACTCGGTTCAAATCCACGTGGGATCCGAGTTCTTACGGCCGAGTTTGTACGCTGCGAGCGAAGCAAAGTAGTCCGTAACACGAGGCCGCAAGGTCGAGGTGTTGAGAGTTTTCTGCTTCAAGTAGAACGAAGCAGCGCATGAGTCGCAGCTGGAGGCTTAGGTGCAAACAAATACTTCGTACACAAGGCAACTATACAGACAAATTTGCCAAATGGTTGGTTTAAACCGAAAAACATATAAACAAAAATTTCATTTTGCTAAACTTACCTCAGCGGTTCAGCTACGACAAGTTTTCAGATTTTTGCTATGGTTTTCTGTACACTTTTTAAAATAAAACAGTTGTATTTTCAAGTTAATAATTATAATAACGACTTTGTTAAAGTAGTAATTAAAAGTTGTATTTAGTTATATACGTTCTTAATTTAAAAAAGTGTTAAATCTACAAATTTTCAGATTGTTAGTATTTGATTTTTCTGTATGCTTTAAA
>JAGFPH010001156.1:20923-41487 GCA_018207615.1 Philaenus spumarius
AAAGGATTTTGAAATATTTCGCGTTTAAGGGTTGAAACAACCCCTAAAACCCATAAATATTGGTTGTTTTATATTTAAAAAACCGTATGGCCTAGGAACGTTGAATTTGGTACACATATTGCACATAGCCCCTAGAGGTGCACTAAGAAAGGATTTTGAAATATTTCGCGTTTAAGGGTTGAAACAACCCCTAAGAACCATAAATATTGTTTGTTTTATATCTCAAAGACCATATGGCCTAGGAACGTCGAATTTGGTACACATATTGCTCATAGGCCCTAGAGGTGCACTAAGAAAGGATTTTGAAATATTTCGCGTTTAAGAGTTGAAACAACCCTAAAACCCATAAATATTGGTTGTTTTATATTTAAAAAACCGTATGGCCTAAGAACGTTGAATTTGGCACACATATTGCTCATAGGCCCCAGAGGTGCACTAAGAAAGGATTTTGAAATATTTCGCGTTTAGTTGTCGAAACAACCCCAAAAACCATAGCTATATTAAATGGTATTCTTTCCTTAAAGCTAGAGATCTGAAATTTGTCGTTTACAGTATTAATTTTAAGGAAATATTTAAATGCGTAAAGCTAATCAAATCTAGACAGATTGTTATACTTTCCTTAAAGGCAAAAAGCTGAAATTTGTACATTTATTTCTTACAAGATACATAGAAAAAAATAAACAAGTTGTACTTTTCGTTACGTGCTGCTAAGGGTGAAAATGTAAGAACAACCCCTAAAACAATAAGTATAAATTTTTATCGTTTTCATACCTTCCTTAAAGCTAGAGATCTGATAATTTGTAAATTTATTTATTACAGTATACATAGAAAAAATAAACTGGATTGATGTTCTACAACTTTTAGGGAGGGTTTAGTGATAAAATTTTATGTTGGAAAGTTACAGCACATTGAAAATGGGTAAAACACATTTTTTGGCAAAGTTGGAAAAAGTTGCCGTTTTTTGGATCCCCATAAAAATCAAACTACTGGACCAATTTTACACTTTGTTTTTTTTAATCGACGCAAAAAATGTTATCCTCTTTAATTGACTAAAGTACTGATGTTTACAAAATATACATCGTTTTCGAGTTATAAGCGAAAAACTAGAAAAAGTCCGAAAATGTCGAGGTTTTTGCAACTCCAAAAGTTGTACCCCCCCTTTCGAGGTCACAAAATTAGATTTTGCATACCCACACCATACAAACGATCCTAGAAAAAAAATCTTTTGCCGCAATTAATGTAAGCTGAAACCCCCCTATAACTGGGCTAATTTAGTGTTTGAAAAAATCTATTATATCATTAAAGTCCAAATTTTTTGTTATTTCTGATTCAATAGTTAAAACTGATATATCTCTTAAACGTTCCTCAGTCATTGTAGATTTTGAGTAGTTTTTTAATCTTCTCAGAACGTTCCGGATCGTTCCGCTCAACAGTTAGAGGTAGGTATTGTCAAAAACATTTTTAATACGAGGTCACTGTAAGGAAATATATGGAGTTGGTTATCATGCAATACTTTACACAATTTAAGAAGTGTTTTTGGTCTTTCAATTCTTTCAAAAAAACAAAGAAAATGTAAAATCTCATTCACAAATTCTTCCGATTCTGGCAAATCTTTATTATACAAAGTACACAATTTCATAATATTTTCTTTAAGCGAGTTCATGTCTAGCTGTTCTTTTTCACAATTCATAAGAAATCCAAACAGAAAGTTAAGCTCATCATACAAAGTTTTTCTTTCTATTTCGTTACCTAATGTGTCCAGTATTATGTTGTAAGTATTTATTTTGAAATATTCTCTACGAATCAATTGTTTATCTTCTTCTCGAGTTTCATCAGTTTAGAGTTTTCGCATTCTCTTCCTTTTTACTTAGTTTTCATATTTGGTCACTTCCGATGTTTCCAGGACCCCATTTACATAAACATCAAAGTTAACCTCTGATCTATTACTACGGATGTACTCAAATAAATACTAATGCTACTGTTGACAATTCGGTTTCAGGTAATTGCAGATTTTTATTTTCTATGTTAAATCTCGAGAGCAAATCTCCCCAGAAAAGCTGTTTCTAATCTTTGAAGTTTGATAAGGTAGCTAGAAGCTTAGCGTAAGTGCTTTTTATCTTTCGTCATTTGATGTAAAACTAAGTGATTCTACTGTTTCATGCCTGTCAATGCTCTGCATGCATCTTCTCGTGCAGTGCAGACCAGCTCGTTGTTGACAAAGATTTTAAATTTAAGTTATTTTTTTGTTAAGGAAACTTGTGAGTACTTCCCACCGTTTCGTTGAGGCTAAGAAAAAGCCATAAAGATTGTTCAGAAGCATGCAAAAATCACGACTTTCTTTAAAATTACTGGTTGAATGTTCACAGACTAAATTCAGCGAATGATCACTCAAAAGGGGAATATACATTGCTGTCGGTGTTATTTCTCAAATTCTGGCTTGTAAACCAGTGTAGACTCCAGGCATTTTGGATGCATTGCCATATGCCTGTCCTCTGCATTGTGTCTATACCATACTTTTCCAGGTCATTGATAACAGCTTGGAAGAGCTGTTCGGCTTTATGGTCAACTTTCGGTATGAAGCAGAGAAATCTTTTTCGGATTCCTCTTCTTGTGAACATACCTAATTATCACGGCTAATTGGTCAAGGTGTAAAACGTCTGGGGTAGCATATACTTTGCTTCTTTGATTTCTGTTAATAATTCCTTCGTAACTTTTTGGCCCATCAGTTTGAGAAATTCCTCATATGTAGTGGAAGATAGCATGTTTCGTGTACTTGGTCTGAACTGCCATGATTGGAATTGTGGGCCGCTAAGAAGGCGTCAAATTCGGATACTAACTCTAATCACATAATAAAGTTTCCACAATTATGTGTTGTCCCAAATTTCTCATATTGGCCTCGTAAAGGAAAACCAGCAGTAGCTAGTGATCGGATCGGACAACTGAAACTACTCGTTTCAAAACACTTCTCCAATAACATCTTTCATCCTTCTCTTGAGTTAACAGTTGAGAACTAATTCTTCCGGTTTCTCATTGTCATGATGTTTTATGTTCTGGTAAATTCTCGTGGCTATTTAGAAACTAATTTTCATGTTTCCAGTCATCGAAGCCTTCTTTTGCAAATTTTAGAATTCCTCCGAAAAGTTGGAGTGGTAGCCTATACAAACAAGTTTTCCAGACTTTTCTGAGTATATTAAATAAGGCCTTTCGATGTCCTACCTATTGATTAATTTCAGAATTAATTAACAGAATTTCGGTTAGAAAGCGATGTTGTCCGCCACTGAAATCTTTTAAAACGACTAAAATTATAATTTGGTCTTGTTTCCTGTGTTTTGACTTGTTCTCGACTGTTGACATTAACAAGCCACATGACAGGGTCAAATATAAATTCTTTGTCCGAATTTTCGTAGTTTTCTGTAATACTTGAATTTGTATGAAGAATTTCTTCTGTTGTTGTTATTTTAATTTCATCACTATTTGCTAATTCTACTGCTTCAGGAGATTCATTTTCAGAATATTCTATTTCTCGATTAATGTTTAGACAAAAATTGTACTAGTTTTAAATTCGATTTTTCGGAAAATTTATATATTTTTACAGTCTTCTTTACTACTTCCTGCTCTTTTTTAACTTGTTCCAGTCTGCTTTCCTGTAAGTGACACTTAAGCGCTTACGGTAGCGCTTATGGTAATCCGTCATAGTTTATTTTCTGGTAAAAAGTGATACCTTCCGTCTTTCGTTTGTTACAAGACCTACGAAATGAATGATGTTTTTTAATTTGTATACCGAGCTAAACAAAAGTATTTTTTTCTTCATTCAATTATTTGCCGCCCAAAAAAATTGCCGCCCCTGCTGGAGCCGCTATAGCCACTCTAATCCCGCCACTGCAACTGGCCTTAGGCTAGTAACTAAAATGTCCTAACCTAAAATTTAAGATTTTTGTGTGAAGCACTAATTAAGCGCAGGACTATATTTTACGTCATTACGAAATTTGAATCATTTTCTATAAGACAGATACAAAATATTTACTTAGTATATTTGTGACAGTGTTTGCTTTAAATCCACAAGAGCAAGCTACAGAATATATGACTTTATCGACAATCTTGGTATGTGTAAGCAACGCATTCACACGATAAAATGTAATATATTTTGCCTTACGAATCAAATCAATGAGTGAGCAACTGGCTTTAGTAATTCAAATGTGTAAGCCTACGTATAGATCCTAACCTGTTCAGGTTGAATAAAATGTGCCAACTCAAAGTTCAAGATCTTTGTGTAAAGCATTAATTAAGCGCCGGACTAGACTTGAAGTAAACATACATATCTTGAATGACCTTCTAACCTTTAAGTGTAGCGAACTCTATAAACCGATAAGTTTGGGAGCTAGTTGTATACTGCAATGACTCATTGGACTACAAAGTGTTTGCACTTCATGGATTTGTAGAAATGACAACGGTAAGGAAAATAATAACGGAAGTCTTATTATTTCATTGTTCGCTTTCGTGTAATAGACTAAAATTTCTTTCATTTTATTAATATATTACTGACAATTTAGTTGCTTTATTTATACTAACAGCTATAACGACAGATAAAAATGAGATATTTTTAAAGCTTGCGGCTATGCTAAAATATGACAAGATTTATTACTCAAAAAACTTTTTTTTATAGTTTAAGCAATAGAATTTAAAACAATATTTTCTATTCTTGTATGCACTAAATGTTTCGATGCAAACATAAAAACACTATTTGTTAGGACATTTACAAAAACAAGAATCAATCAGGATGTATAACATTTTCAAGATCGAGAAGAAGTCTTGCTTTTATAGCGCATTAATAACCTCGGCCACTTTTCGATGCACGTCTTTTATCAAAAAATAATCGTGTGTACTTTAATAAACTTCCACCAGCATATAAAGAGCAGCTAAGGTATTTTTAAAACATGTTTAGTTCCAAGCTCAGCTTTGGATACAAAACAATTTAATGTCCGAGGATTGGATACTTAAGAGATATTTATTCCAATTTAAATATAATATATAAAAATGACCAAAAACTACATTGTATGTGACAATGTTTAATAAAAAGAAACTGATATTTTGTGATAATTTGTAAACAAAAATATAAATTTTTCTAATATTGACAAGCTGTTTTACATTATTGATAACCGTTTGGGAACCGCCATCTTACAAAAACTGTTATATTCAGTTATTAGTCTCAAAATAACTTGTTTAAAGAACATTCTAAAAATTACCTATACAATATGGTAGGTCACATTTATGGATACCATTTTGTATATATAATCTTAAAATGTTTAATTTTATATATTCGTGAAAAGGTACTACAGATTTCATAAAAATTAACTTACGGTATGGAAACATTTAAAAAAGACATAGGCCTACAAAATATTTGAATTACTAAGAATATAACAGCCATTTTGTATCCACCATCTTGAATTTTATAATTTTGATGTGTATTCGTGATCAGTGACCACCAAAAATAAAAAATATTTAATTTCACCCAAAAATGCCTACCGATAAAGAAGTTGAGATATTTGAATTTTTTGTGTGTTATACATTTTACGTTCCTTTCCAAAAATTGGAAAGCACAAAAATATGAATTTAGCTCTGATTTACGTGACAAGGTGAACAAACCTTAAACAAATTATCAACATTATGCACTGGAAGAGTTTCCGGCGTTTTTTCATTTTTTCTAGTCTAATACATCATTTATGTTCAAGTATATCCGATTTAAGTATATCCGATTGGTTCGATTTTAATTTCATCGAAATTGAAATAGTTATGAACCCGATCTACGGTGGGTGTTCGACATCCGCGTGACCGGAATTCTAAAATTAGACCCTAGGTTTTTTCAACACCATATTGTATTTTGTTGCCAATAACTACAAATCCATGTATAGCCCAAAATAAATAACTGCTTAAATTAAAAGTATAAAACTTCACGATTTATTTAAGTTCCAACGAACAATTCAAGTTTGAGAAAACCTCAATCCTATTTTGAGGCTTATCACTAAAATTATAACCAAAAATAAGTTTTAAACTTTAAAACGTGTGTTTTTTATCTGACATTTTAAAATATGTAATATTGTTTGAAAAATCAAGTAAAACTCATTAAAAAGGTATTATTAATGTAACACAATACCAGTGTACAGTAATTATTGGCTCATATTTGCGTAGAATGTTAAACAGCTTCGAATAAAAAGTGTGAAAAAACATTAAGTGTCATAAATTGGAGCTGCCCACGTTGCTCAATTAAACACTATTACCGGCGAGTCGTATGGTCTTGCCCAGCACAATATCTTCGTTCATTGTCTGTCCTTGAAATACAACTGTCTTATTATACTCTTCCCCTTTCCCTCATTTTTTATAATCCTATTCTTTTCTTCTACACAGGGTCTATTTTTTAAATGAGACACCCTTGGTATCTTGTAAACTATAATCTGTCAGCGAACTTTAAATAGGGAAACTTCCTTTGTTTTTTGAGAAATTGAACATATGTAGTTAAAATGGTTGTAAATGGCCACGATTTTCCAATATTTTTAAAGAACACCCTATATTTTAAGTGAATTTTGGACTTTACAAGTCATTTTAAGGCTTTTTTGTTCTTGGTGTTATTATTTTTTTATTCGACTAACCGTAAAAAACTACCACAAAGCTGCCCATAGTCACAGACTTAACAAACACATTCGTGTTTTAGATTTTCCAAGTTAACTCACTTTATACTTTAGCATGCACAATATAGAAATTGTTTTCCATTATCTGCTCGTTGATGGGTTTACATATTTTTAAGGTTTTCCGTTCTTGAACCATTTTCTAGGGCAGATACTTATGCAAAATTTACAACCAACCATCTTTTTTGTTCAATAATACTTATAAATTGGTATTCTTAAATAAAAATTGGTATCGAAAAAACATTCACAGGGATTGTTTTTACAGGGAATAAGAAATTAGTTTTCTTATTGCTAAGCATTCACAATTTTAAAGATGAGTGTTTTCACCGTTTATTTATGAATTTTCTAACAATTTAATCCACAAACTAACATCATTACAACTTATAATACTTAAACATTGGTAATAATAGGATAAATCTATCATCGGCTGTTATGCGATGAAGTAAAACGTGAAATCATGACATGCCCTTCCACCTTATGTCTTATAAATCATTAACAGTCATTACAAAGAACATCAAGATGAGAAGGATGATGGAAAAGGCCACCCACATTTCCTAGCGATGTATCAACACATTCATGCCTTATCAATGATGTCACACAGCATCCATCTACAGTCAAAGAATTGCTTTTATAATGCAGAAAATCTCGTATTGTGAACAGTTAAATGCTAAGGTCAGGTCAGAGAACGGAAATCGGTATTTACAAAGTGAATTTACTACACTCACTAGAAGTGTAGTTAAATTTTACTTGATTATTAGATACCTACAGTTAAAGCAACATATAAATATTTGAAATAGTTTTTTATTACTAAACTAAGGGGAGACGCTTGCGTGCTCCGCATGCCAACCCAGTTGGAACCTTCTATACACATAATTATGTTATGTTTTTTTTATATATTATAAAGGTGTAGGATTAATAATAACCCTATAAAGCTAAGATGGTAAATGTCCAAATCAAATTATTTCTGATATTTTGTAACAGCAGTTATAATAAAGGTTCAAAGAATCAGCAAGACTCTGTCTAACCTTTAATTGAAACCTAACCTAAAAGTTAGAAATTAAATAATTGCTTCAAAGTTTGAAATCAGCTGTCAATGGAAATATTAAAGCAGACAGCTGATTACTGTATCAACAATAAACATATTTGTTTATTATTTAGTATAGCGTTTCCCATTGCCGTAAAATATTTATTTTTATCTTCAATAAACCCTGCTGTTTTTCAAACAGTATATAAAACACGCTTGTATTCAAATGAAAGTTTGTGTCAAAATTTCAAAGCAATCTGTGAAGAACTTTCGGAGATTATAGATTTTGAACAAACGCAAATTTACATTTTTATTTATATACAGTAGATTTTAAAATAGTAAAACAGGGTGAATAATTCGAGAGAACCTTTGTTTTTGTTTATGATATTTTTAACCATATTCATAGAAACAAACAAAACATTTCTAAACTGTATTATAAGAAATCAAATACTGTTTGATAACTCGGAAACATCTTATCCGATTTTGATGAGACTTGTATTCAAGTGTTGAGCATTGCCACCCTGATTACACTGAATATCGTGCTGTTCAAAATCCACAGTCTGGGTTCCATACATTGGCTAAACCGTTAAAGATATATACAAAAAATAGTAAGCGATACAATATTGTAAAAACAAGATCTGAAAAGTGAACGAAAGTATTCAAATGAGCTGAAAAACCTGCCCTGATTTGTTTTAACATCGTTAGGCCTAAACGCTGTTTTCAGATATTTTTTAGGGAAGGGGTTTTTATGAAACACTACTTTTTGAGGCTACTACAGGGGATGAGGATAAACTTACAAATTGCAAATGGTACCTGTAGCCCTGGCTATTTAAAAGTTCTTGGCGAGAGAAACATCATGTTCTGTAAATCTGTGGCTTTTTAGACCCTAGCCAATTTATATAAAATTATTGGCCTAAAATAATGAAATAAATACAATATTTCTTTTATTCATCAATTTCCGTTCATTCATAATCTAATAAATAAATAAAAGGCTGAATTTAAAATATTTAAGATTCAAATCATCGATTTAAGTATGCCGATGATTAAAATGTATGATCTTTTATTTTGTTTTCCAAAATGTATTTCATATCTTTGAGTAAAATATTAAATTACCCTCTGTACATTAACCATGCTGAAAATCCCTAATGGCTTAGACTCAGTTAGTATAGTTTGTTCCTTATAGGTCTATGTGATTTCTTTTGAACAATAAACTAACAAAATTAATTGAAAACAATAAACAACTATTCAAACATATAACAGCTGTTACATATAACATATAACTATTCGCCCATTAGCTTTAATATTTTAAAAAAATATTAAAATTTGTTCAGTTTTACAGAATAATACGCATTCGTCTACTGGTTCCTATGCTACGTATTAACGCGTAGACTGTCTATGACGTATGCGACGGAGAGAGTAGAAACTATTTTTCTTCTCAACTGCCGTTTGGAGTTGGAGAATGGGAACCGTGTCAATTCTTTTCTACGTATACATACAATACGCACTACGCATGCGTGTAGAGTGTGTTTCACTTTTCGTCTGAAATTTGCTCTACCGCGCATAAAGAAGTTTCACTCAAAAAGTCGCAATATCTTTAAAATTAATTTTATTTAGAAATAAATTTCTATACCATTCAGTACTATTGACCGAGGTACTTGGTACCACTCCATTTTAAGGAAGGAAGAAAAATGTCTTTGTTAAGGTGCCTAGAAATGCGTCACTGGTAAAACCATGGTCGGCTAAACTCAATAAATAATTCATTGTAGAACTTACTAAATATTGTGTTTTTTTTTTCTTAATTTAATTTGTGTTATCAGGAGTCGTGTGAAACTTGCCTCCTTAATTGCGTATACCTTAAATTTTTGGACTTTCCCTCCAGATAATTGTAAGAGGAGGGAAAGTTAACAATCTTTTAAACTCAAAATTGTTAAATATGATCATGTGATACTTCATTTTAAAAGCATTGTCGAGACTAAACAAATTTTAATCCAGACTACTCAATCCAAAAATGGCGGCTTTAATCAAAGCTTGTAAAATTTAGTATTCACATCAAATTTGGTTTAAATTTACTAAGTATCGAATTTGATATAAATAAATAAAACTCCTCAAACGAACGCACGAGTACTCAAGCTTGGTGTGGACCCATCTTTAAAAATATGGAAATGACTTTATTTATTTCTTGGCTTTTAACAAAGATAGAACAACGTTTATCCCATGTTAAAGCTTGATGGTTTTAAAACTGTTGCAACATAAGTCATTTTCTATTAATTTTGTATTGCGTTTTCTGATTGTATACATAATTTTAAGACTTTTTATTCTATTCTGTTTTTATAAACCCAACCATTTTCGTTTGAATTGAACCTGAAATTTGTATTTTTAGATTTATGAAAGGCTCTGAATTATTTTAAAATTATTTTTCAGATTTATTTACAATTTGTCTAAGTTGGCATTAAGTAAGTATATGTGGCTACACTATAGGATGAGAAGTGTACATTCACTGAGACACACAACAATAAACACTATAACAAATCATATAAGACAATTCAAGTTTGCTACATAGTACTGGGTCAAAATAGTATCCTAGTCATCATATCAGGTCTCACATCAGCCAGGTCGCTTGGTCTTGAGCATACTTGTAGTTGGTTTCAACATTAAATTCTTGGCCGAAACATTTGGAGTTAAAATTCGTTTTCGACAAATATTACTATATTTTTGATTTCTTCTACAATCGTAGACATTTTGAGTTCGTGGTGGATAACTTCGTTAGTAGCATTTAAGATTAGATTCAAGACTTTTGACTGAACCCGTTGTATTATTTCAATATTTGAGTTTTTCCTGAGTTATGTTTCTGCCAATTCAGGAGCGTGTCTAAATAAATACCTAAATAGAGGTAGAAAATGAAACAATAATTCACACTAAAAAAATACTTAAAATTACATGTTTTATGAAGCCACACCATAAAAAGAACACATTTAATAAAAAATATATTTCAATGACCAGTTTCTATGGGCGAAAATCGCAAAACTGAAGCCCATTAAAATAGGGTTTTTTGTAAAAATTAACCTTCCCAAAAAAGACTAGAGCCTTTCAAAAATCAGTTGGGTTTATCGAAAATAAGAAAACAATTTGTTTTTAAAGCCCTAAACTGATGAATTAAATCCGAAAACGTAATAAGAAATAATGTTTTATTGTTTTTGTTTTTTTCACTTACACACTTCCTCAGAGTTGAACCCGGGACCTTTACGTTTACGTCGTAATGCTCTGCCAACTGAGTTACCCTGATCGCTCCAGATATTGATCGATGTTATCTCACTTGTACGGTTTTACTGCAATTATTGAATTAACAGATTGAATACCTCGTATATACGTCATTGAAAACAATCTCAATTCTTATTTTGCAGCTTACACTGGTGTTTTTTTTATCCCCCCCCCCCCCCCCCCCCCCAGCTTACATACTTCCTCAGCAAGGGATCCCTTGTTAGTTAGGTAAGGCGGGAGTGGACCTGGCCCCCAGAACACGTTTTGGTGTGTAATTAAAATGTTTGTATACTGTATATATTATATGTGTGTGTGTGTGAGTGGGAGGGTGGGTGATTGTGAGTGGTGTGTGTGTTTATTTATATGTTCGCACTCTAACGACAGAAATTTTATTTGGTCTAAATTGGGTTTCTAACTCGCTCGCAGGAGCACGTTTTTTTTTTGACCAGCAGTAAAAGTTGAATGGAGTTTTATCTAAAATATAAATATAGGAGATTATACTGCACATTTTGTTTTATACACGACCTTATAGCCCGCCTAATCTATTAAAACGTAAAATACAATAAAAGTACCCGGTTGAAATCCACGTGGTACTTTGCATCCTAGGACAGCGCGTGAGTCGGAGTTGGAGGCTGAGTGCAAACAAAATAATTCTACTAATATATTTCGTACACTTAGGCAGCTATTTAGCTATTCAATTTCCTAAATAGCCAAATAGTTAGTCGAAACCTTAAAACATATAAACTTAATTTTGGAAATTCGCTCAACTCATGTCAGCGGTACAGCTGCGTAATCGAATGATTTGCTTTGATGTAACAACCTAGACTTCGTTTGCTATAATAATACAAATATTGAGTAATACTTACATATTTCGCAGTTGGGACCTGTTTATTGTTCATCCCACTTAACTCATAAAATTCCAATACTAGGCGTAGCGATTGTAATTACAAACTAACATCTTAATTATTCTTTAGTGCATTATAACGACATTAAATTGCAATTAAACGTAGTACTTGTTTTATAGTATAAGAATAATACAATAACTCTACACCATCAACATCAACATGATTCAATAATTTCTATTGCCTGTTACCAATACAAATATTCTAAAAACGGAATCTAAAATTTGCATTTTCTTTGATGTTAAAGAAACTATTAAATTGACCTCGACTGAGTGTAGTTTATTTAAATTATTGCAAAACTCTACTTCGTCAGATTATTCCTAAAAAAATTGCAATGAAGTCAAATTATGCCAAGGTTAGGTCAAACGTCTGTCTCTTGAATTATTCATGACTTCTTTATCCTGGAATTTTAACTTGTTTACTATTATGTCATCGCAGATTAGGTCTGCGGTAGGAATTCCACAACTTTATTCGCTCCAGCTTGACAACGGTAAATAATAAATATTTCTCTGAATTTAAAAAAATGCATCCGAAAAATTATATTTTGTTTTTTTGTTCCCAGTCGGTGACAGTGGTGGGGAGTACCAAAAGCGTTAACTAGAAGCACAGAGACGCTGCCTTTCGTCAGAGTTGACAACTATTACAAAGTACATGATTTCAATGGTAGGTAGTTGAAACAAACCAGTGTGGAAACGATTGCTGTAAGGAAAGGAAGGAGTGCAGTGTTTTTAGTGTCGGTTAGTGAAAGACAAAACGTGATGCCTTCGTTGTGGACTTTAGTATTTCAATTAGTTATTGTAAACACGTTTCTTTATAGTTTGTTGGGACTGACTGTCGGAACGTCGTTCCATTGTGCCGTCAGAAGGGAGATCTCACCGTGTACTTGCAGGCACCAGGAAGAGAATGCCGGCGCTATCCAAGTCACCTGTGAGAGGATGACTTCCTTCTCGCAAGTTGTCAGCGCGTTGCAAGACAGATTCGAATCCGATATTAAAATATCTCTTACGATTTCGTATTCCCAGCTGGAGGATCTGCCGGTGTCGAGTTTTGAGAAACTCGGGTTGAGCGTATACACTCTTAAACTCAACTTCGACAACCTTAGGTAAGGCAAACTAATTGTTATTTAAGTTACTATTTTAAAATAACCACTAATAATCACTGTTTTAAGAGGTAGTTCATGTCTCTGTCTTAAGTGGTCTGATAATTTGATGACTATTCTTTCTAATGGTAATTAAAAATTCGTATATTTTACAAGACAAATTTGATAAATATAAAAAAAATTCTCTATTTCTTAAAGTGAAAATTTAATAACTATTCTTTGGTAAATTTTAGTTAAAAATGTGTAATTAAAAAATTCATAAACATTTTTTTTAAATGGTAGCCTATAGATTACCGGTAATCAATTTGATAACCATTATTTTAAATTAAAATTGTAAATTTTGTACAACTATTTAAAAAATTGTAGTTGAAATTCTTAATTCCTAAAGGGAAAGTTAGATTACTATGGTTTTAAGTGGTAATTAAAAAAATATACTTTAAAATTTAAAATTTGATAACTATTTAAAAAATGGCAATTAAAATTCTGTATTTCTCTAAAGTGACAGTTTGATTACAAATATTTTAAATTGCAACATACAATTTTGTATTTAAAAAAATGTGATACATCTATTTTTTTAAGAAGAAGATAAACGATCTTCTTTTAAATGCTAATTAGCACCATTATTTTAATGGTCATTTAAAGTCTTAAATGCTTTACACACTACTGTTCAATTTTCAGTTTATTCCTTTTTTTTTAAATAATTAATGGTCAGTATTAAGTGTAGAATAATATGCTTATTGTTTTTAGAATGGTCATGTTAAGTCAGTACTTTGGCTTACTGTATAAGAAATGCTTATTTAAAGTCAATATTTTTCAGCATAAAATCTCTTTATTCGTACGACCAAACATTCTAAACTTTTTTTTTATTTTGACAAAAACAAAAATATGTAAGGTTCTTAATTCATTTTGTAATTTATGTCACATTTACGAATTGTCGTTTTCATTAAATTTGCTTGAATTTATTGTGTACAACATTGCTTAGGGCCTAAGCGCTTCCAAGCAGCGTCTCCCACATGCTACTTACTTGTAAAAAACAATAGGCTATTATTTAAAAAAATTTACTGTCCTTAAAAACAATCATCTCATACAAAAGGAGTAATTTAACGAAATATAATAAGTTGTAAAATTGTTTACTCTTTAATATAGGATACTGTAGTTGCCCTTTTATAAATTTAACGTGTACAACTAATTAAAGTAAACCTTAATTTTCATATTGTTTCTTTTTATCTGTGTTGTCTTTGTCAGTCTACTAAATATTTTTTTTTTAAATTAGACAAAGTTTGATGGAAATAATCTATCTATATATATAAGCTGCTTTGTCCAGATTGACAAAGAATCAACGTAAAGGAAAACTACTTGAGATGCAAATAAGAAAATTTAAAGGTATTAAAGGTACGCACACTAAGAAAGGATTTTGAAAAATTTGTATTTTAAAGCGTAAAAATAGTGAATATTTGGGGGTTTATTCCCAGCCAACAGATAAAACAGTTGATTAGGATCAAAAGCGTAACACAATTTTAGGTTAGGCCTATACTAAACCAACACACATTTCTTGAAAGCATTTACATTTTAATACCGTAGCAACCTACTTGACAAATTTAGAATCGGTTTTTTTTTACAACAGTGTTTTTAGGTTAAGTTTATATCACTATACTATATAAAAAATCCTGTCATTCACACAAAAAACCTGGCCTTACTGCGAAGTGCGTCAGGATCTAGGGTACCGATCCAAGTGCCTCTGCGATAACTGATGGTAATTCATACAATACTGTAATCTGTTTGCATTTGCTTCGCCACGAGTCGCCACAGGGGTTTCTCGTTTGAAAGTATTAACTTTGTATAGCTCGATTTTATTCATTATCAGAACGTAAACAATAACTTATATAAATTAAACAAATATTACAATTAATAAACAACAAAGCGCTTTCAAATCTGTTACAATAAATATGCGTTTACACCATAATTATTGCATATTTATCTGATTGAATATATGAATATACACAATTTGATTGTGTCCGTAAAGGTTATTTGAACAAACTTGATTACTAGGGTTATTTGAACAAACTTAAGATTAGTTGATCTTAATTATACCAGGTGAGATCTCTCTTCCCCCTTGCCCAATCCAGACAACTATTTTATAATTTTATTTTAATAAAAACAAACGGTTAATCATAACCTAAACTAAGATGGTAAATAACATTTAATGTCTAAATCGATTATTAAGTTTATGATATAACCCGCATGACTCCTGAACACAGACATAACCTAATATATATATACATTTTTTACATTTTTGTTAAAAAATATAACATTTTTATGTACACCCCAAAACGTGTTCTGGGGACCAAGAGTCACTGTAATAGCTCATCTTTCCTACGGAAATTCACTAAAAACGTCACCCGAGATTCATTTTTCTACGATCAATCAATAGAAAATGGCGGAATAATGGTACGTTTTCATGATAATGATTTTATTTGCATAAAAATTACAAATTGCTGATTTGCAGAAAACTTGAAAATGTGTAAAACTTAATAAATGTGTAATAAATAAAAAATAAAGAAAAACGTCACAGTAATAATACATTAATTACCCAAGTTTAGCTTTATTCAAATTGATTTCCATCAATGAAATCTTTTGACAGTCTTGTCCAGTTTTAAAATTACTTAAGACTTTCTTTTTGACTAAAATGGATCAAGTATCCTTGCCTTGGGGTGTGAAGGAATAATTAGCTTTTCTTATGTAAATTTAGTAGGATATGTATGGATGATTAATAATAAGTCATTGTGTATTTTAGTTGTTTATTTGGAGCCTGTTTTATTATTTGTAACTAGTGGACCCGGCAATGCTTGATTTTAGTATATAAATATATACATAGATTAAATTAACAAACACAATTTAGTGAGTATATTGAAACATTAATTTTAAAGTGACTTGTCGTTAAAATAAGATACTTAAGATCAGATCAGGTGGTAGAGTGCGTTAAACATATGTGGATATTTAATGTTAATGTATTTGAATTTATATGGATAGCTATCCGATTTTTATTATTATTTAATTTAAAGGTAGTTATCCTATTTCGTTACCTTGACTTAAGTAATCGAATTGCAAAAGGATTTTTATATGACTTAAGAAAAATATTAAACAATTTAGCTTTAAAGTTTGTAGGACGTTAGTGCAATGTATTTTTATTGTATGGAGTATAGAGGTAGCTACCGCAATTTAATCTTTTTGATTGTAGTGACCATATTTTCTAAACAGCCCTGTAAATTGAGAAATTTTTAGGGAAATTAGATGAGTAGTTTTTGAGCATATAGAAATCGTCAGTTTATAAATTATAATTTAATTTTAAGGGAAGTTATCCCATTTCATCCCTTTGACTTAAGTAATTTAACTATAAATGGTTTTTTATATCATTTAAGAATAGTATTAAAATGTTTGATCTTTATAGCTTGTATGAAATTAGTTCAATTTATATTTATTGTATTGGGGTGTATATCCTTTAGATTGTAGTAATTGCAGTGTCTGAACTCTCCTGGCATTAATATGGATGAAATGTGAAATTTTGAGAGAAATCTGTAAAATAGTTTTTGCGTCTATAGAGGACAAAGAACTAAACATTAATTTTTAAATAATAGATATATATATGTAGGTTTATGAATTTCCTTGAGGGTGTGTGAATGTTTAAATATATATACTGTATATATAGTTTTGTATAATTAAGTGTGTGTGTTCTAAAGTGTAATATTCAGTTTGCTGTTTATTTAAATTTAATTTTCTGTTATTTTTTCTTTTAAATTGTTCAGGTATCTTTTTATTTCAGTTTGCTGTAAATTTTAATTTAATTATAATTTTTCTTTTAAAGTGAAGCTTTTTCATTTGTATGTTAAAGTCCATAATAATTATGTTTTCATAAATGTTTTCAACTTCATAAACTAACCTATTTCAAATATTTCTTCAATTAATAATTATTCTTTTTGGAGTACTAAAAATAGGTTTTAGTTTCAATTAATGTCCAAAGCATATACCAAGCTAAAACTTCACAAAACGTATTTTATTACTGCCCGCCGATTCGAAAACAATTTTTGGGAACAAATAGCGCTTGAATCATCTAAAAACTGTCTAGTGAAATAATACGTGAAAATATGTTTTTACTAGAATACGTTATATTGCGACACAAAAATGGTTAAAACTTGAAAGCCATTTCATCGATTTTAAAAATAAATAATCAATCAATCAACGACTTGCCAAAAATAGGTTGTTACTGAACATTTTTTAATTACGTAAAATATATTTAAAAATATGCATTTTTCTTTAACGCAATACAAAAATTTAAATAACACAAAAACTCCTGCAACGGCCGAAATAGAATTTACATTGACAAACAAGTTTGCCACTGTCGAAAAATATGTTGTGGTTATGTAAAGTACATAGGAAGTCCTGGATTTTCGTGTGACACACGTATACATATATTATATTGTCAAACTTGAGATGTATTGAACCGATTCAGATTAAACCTAACCTAAAACATCCCCAGATAGTGAAGAATTGCATGAAAATCTGATCACTATATCTCAAGTTACAAACCTACAGAAAAAGAGACGTTGTATTTTATATATTCTAGTATAGAGTTGCAGGTATGAATAAAGCATTTATCTCAAGAAGAATTATTTTCCATCTTCCCGCAAGTAAGCGCCGCTATAACATGTTTCAAATGTACAATTTCCTGTTAATGTTGACTGTATAGAACCGAAATTTGACAAAATATTTTTGGCTAAGTATTATAATTGTTGGAAAAAACTTTACAGAACAAACGTAATACTTAAATATTAGAAAAATCATCTGCAAATTTAAAATAATATTAAGGGCATTTCAGGACATCCAATAATTGTTAAACAGTAAACAATTTTGGCATTAATAGTTTTATCATGGAAAATGATTTGTTCGAGGGTAGCCTTTCAAAAATCTACAACTGAAGGAGTCACACAAATCCGTCACACTTGTAATTTTATTTAATACCATAGTTTTTATATAAAAAGTGAAATGTAATAAGATAATATAAATTTAAATATATAGATGATATACAAACAGAAGGTTGAATCATACTCCGTTTATTAAAATTCAAAGGAGTTAGAAATAGAAGTAAATCGGAGTTATGGGTCTTAGTGAAGAACTATGATTACATATTATAAAACCTAGATAGGCTATGGGAGACGATCGTTGAAGCCGACCTTTTAGCGAGAATCTCCACCAAGATAGCGGCGCCGAGCTATCCTACTGCCGAGCGCTTTTGACGATTTCGCGACCAATACACTGCACTGTAATGTAGATCAGGTAATCACTCCAATAACCTCTCAGTCTCGGTGGTGAAATTTAATATATACACACACAATTTTAGGTTAGGCCTAGATGGATGAACCAACATTTTATATTTATTGAATGTATTTACAATGAATGGACATTTAACTGTGTTTACCATCTTAGCTTTCATGTTATAATTCATTCTACACCTTTATTATAGTAACACTAGAAAATCCCCGTGAAAAATCACAGGCGGATTAATTAGATACACATCAGAAATACATCATTTATTTATACAAAATACTATTTAAACAACACACTTTATCTAGGCCTAATTAACTATTTAGACGGGGATTTTTAACTCGGTAAATGTGTACAATTATAACGACTATAAAACATTGTAGGCATATTTGTTAAGATTTTGTGTTTATGTATATTATTATATATATTTAAAGAAAGATACAAATATTATCTTTTAATTGCTTTTTATTTCATATTGATAGATCAAATGATTTAGAAGTTATTAATATTATAGTGAAGCAATTAATAATGGAATATGTTTGTATGTTACAAGAAGCTGTACGAATGTTTTCGAAGTTTAACAAATGAGTTTCTCTTCTTTAAATTTGTATAACTGAATATATTGATAATAAAAGGTTGTATTTATATTATTTTAGGGCAGTAAATGAAAAATGTAAGTTGCTGTGTGTTTTTTTTTTTTTTTACATTTTTGTCATTTTTCTAACAATGTTATTTTTCCCATTAAATGATTTTGAATTTGCAATGAGTCATTTTTATTATTCGTAGTTGACCCAAGTTTTCTGAGCCTTATTAAGGTTTAGACTATGTAACTCAATGTGTCAAATATAAAAAGCACTATACAAAATGAAGTATACAGAATGAAAATTACGTCTTATATGTTTTGAAAGTATTCAAATTATGAACAGGTAGACTAATCTGAGCAGAAGTAGTGTTATAATTAAGTATTTAATAATTAAGTAATAGTCAGTAATAATAGTTTTGGTTACAATGATAGGAAGCGGCCTGAGGAGCAGTGGGTATCGCATAGATAAATATGTAGTGCCGTCTAACGCGATGAGTGTCCCGGCCATGCTTTTACTCTTATCTTCAACCTGCCTTTCTGACCAGAGTACACTTCGTACAATTTTTTTATGACAAAATAAGATAAATTCAAGTCTTTATTTATAACTTTGTCGCTTACAAAACTTCTCTACCCGAAAAATAAAAGAATTCTCACAGACCAACTTTTTCATGTCATGATTTAAAAACCACATTTAAGTTTTAACTTTAACTTGTAAGGTAAATTAGTAATAAAATTATTTTACAACTTTAAATTGCACAATTACTGTCCAACACTAATGTTTTGTCTGCATGCGAGATTTCGAAATTTTAACTTCATCGTAAGTTGATCAAACGACAGTGTATTTGAAAAGGGCGCATTAAAATTTTGTCCGTGTAAATGCTGCTTTTTACGCTTTTGGCCCCCACCAAGATGGCTGAGTTGGCTTCAGCTGCTGTATTGCTTGTTAGTGCCCATGGCCTATCTAGGTTTTATACTATGTAATCATTGGTGAAGAAGTCTCTTCACGAAAAATCTCTGGCCTTACTGCGCAGGCGGCAAGTCACCGCGTCCCATTACCATCCTACCCCTAACAAAGTGTTTCTGTCCTAATCAATGGTAATTTGGTTGAAAATATCAGAGTATAAAATAATCTGTTTACATTTGCTTCGCCACTAGTAACCGCAAGAGTTGGTGAACGAAACGAAAACGGGGCCTTTAGTTACTCAATAAAATATGAATGAACGTTACAGAATAGATAGTAAAACATCGTTTTCTAAATACTTTTTTTATTTTATTTTATTAATTTGATTTGTAAATAAAGAAAACAGGTGAATATTAAGTTCTACGTAAAAAATGACAAATACGATACTGGAACGAATATATTTTACTTAAAATGATTGGTAGGCTACTCATAGTCATTGACTTAGTAAGTATTATGACGTTGAGCTGGAATGTTTTGATTATTTACAATCTAGCTTCAACAGGAAACATGTGAGATAACTAAGTTATTATTGTAAACTAACAATTACAAACAGTTTATATATGATTATATAGAGTAGAGGATGAAGCTGGCATATTCAGATGACCAATCAATTTAGAGAGATTACCTCAGTATGAATCTATTCTCTGAATAATATGCATAGATATAGAATCTTAAACAGTAACACGTCTTAGACACAAATATTTACTGTACATAAACATTGTTGAAAAATATTTGTTT
>JAGFPH010001156.1:57909-69271 GCA_018207615.1 Philaenus spumarius
CAACACTAAATAAATTTAGATCTTAAAATGAAAAATAATAAACGGAGTATTAACTTACGTGGTAATTTATTTAATTTTACTTTAAAAACTTGTTTTGTTTTTGTAATTAAATAAATAAAATATTTATTCGACTTTGTATTCACAAAAATTTAAACGAATTATTATTAAAATTAACTGACTAAATCGCAACCGATAGTTTGTTTTGATATTTTTTTTTTTTTTGTTGATGTTACTGTAAAGTGTAATTTTTCAGTTCATTTAGTTAAAAAGAAATTGTTCTAGTACTTATATAATTTGTTTATTTTAGCTCTAAGTGTCTCTGAAGAGGTCATCTTTGTTGTTGAAAACTAGCACTTTCAAGTTTATTCTATAAAGTTTTCTGTCTCACGCCTCAAGCTTAAAGTATATGCATTCGTACATCTTATATTCGTTTAAACTATATAACTAATAGAGTATATTAGTTCCTTCATTCAGTATCATAGTGTTTTGTTGTGCGCATCAGTCATGAATGACGAATATTTAATAGCTTTAGTTCAAGAATACAAAGAACTTTTTGACTCATCTCACAATTTGTATATGAACAATGCAAGGAGGATCTACTGCTGGGAAAAAATTGCAATCAAAATGTATTCCACACGTAAGAAAAATATATTTAGATTGAAACACTATCTATATCAATTTTGCATATGCATTACTATTATAACTACTATAATAACTATTATAACATATATATTATAACTCACCTATAAAGTCATGATAATATTGATAGTAATAATAATTTTATAACAATAGTTTTACACGGAAATATGTTGACAGTTGACTATATCTGAAACTAACTTTGTGTTTCAGTTAAATAGAGCAACACAATACTGACAAAATGTCAGCAAATTTATAGTAATACTAAATAAAAAAGCCTCCCTAGGTCGACTGTTTCAGTTAAATTAATAAAAATGTTTTAGGGCAAAATGAATCTCAAGATGTATTTATTAATAGAGTTGTAACCTAATACTAAAAAATCCCAAAAAGTGTGCCTATGAAATATAACTATGAAGTAAAAATTAAATTTCATATTTTTGATTAAAATTACAAAATTTTCTTTCATTGAAACAACTGCACCACAGTCGGTCCGGTAAATCTCCAGAAATAGATATCGCTAGCGTTGTAACGTAAAACCAAAAAACCCATAAAAGTGCCCTTAAAAAATAAACCGATGAAATAAAAATATACGTTTTGCGCCTGGGCGTGACGTGACGTGATTTGACGAGACGTGACGGATGTATACAGCCACCCTACCTAAAATTACGGGAATGGTCGTGACGGGCGTGTATAGCCGCTCCTTTAAAGACAATTAACGCATCCTCCTGATGTTTGTGGCAAAACGGCGGAAGTAAGGTCAACAGTGCCTGACTCACTTTGAATTTGGCATTATATATGACTAGTTGTCTGTTCTTTGGCTCTCGATTATTTTGCAACATTTTAATACGATAATTAAGTAAAAACCAAAATGGACGAACAGAGTACAGTTTGATTATAAGTACAATAAGGTACGGGAGTTCGTCATAATGCGCTCTACTTGATGCAGGTCCCGCGCTTCCGTTATCATACGAGAAAGAAACACCAAACACAGAAAGAGTCCCATGTAGTTGACCATACTGGGGATATAATAGGCTCAATAAATAATGTTGACATTATTTTTCATTTCTATTTATGGAGATCTCAGTTTTTATATAAATATATAGATATTTAAAAACTTTTAAACGATTTTTGGTCAAAGTAAAATTATGTATTCTTTAATATAAACTTGTTTATTTTCACAATGCGTTTCCTTCTTTTATTAAAAAAGAGCTTTATTTAAAAATATAAAAACTAATTTCGAAATAATTTTTTGCTATTTTTAAAATATTTCAGAAAATGTAGATAAAAAACAACTAAGTATTGCCATCATTTCCTCCCTTTTTTATATCACATCTCGGTTTATTTACCTTCATGGATGGTAGCTTCAACACAGACCTAATTGAAATAGGCTACCTACATTCTCCTTAAGTTATGTTTTTGATGTATAGGTTTAGTTATTTATATCAAAGTTTATATTATGTGCAATCTTAAACTACAAATCTTAGAGGAAACGTTAAACTACTTCTCATTTTGTTTATTATGATATGGACTAAAAATGTAAAATAATCGGCACTAAATGCCAACATTTTTGCGAACCTTAATATTATGCGAACACATGCTTTCGAATTTTACAAACATTTTAAGACTTTATTATTTTTGAGTATTTGTATAATAGTAATAGACTTTCTATGTTTAATTTTAAGGATTTGCAAGCCATCCGATGAATAAAAACCTGAAGGAAATCTTCTACCATATCATACAGATGGTAGCATGCAAAGTAAGGTAATAATTACTTTGAATTAGTTGTCTTCAGTCCGTATTGTAAATAGTACGCCGAACAGTGTCGGGTACGTCTTGTACTAACACATACACGAGTAACCTACAATAATTTAGAATGTATATTACCTCTAGTTTTGCAGCCTATATTTAACTATACTGAACAAACTGGTGAAGTCTGGTCAAAGTTTATGAACCCTACACATAAAGAACGTGGTCACCTTCTTGACATGCTAAAGCAAAGAAGACGCATAGGCATCCATTCGTACAACATACCATTTATTTTGCCTAACTCAACGGCGCATATTGATTTTTCTCATCTTTTCTCTCTGGCCACATTGTGAGTAAGAGTTAATATATTTTAAATAGTTTTTGTTTTGCATTATTGTAGTGTAGGTAAACCAAGAAACAAATCCGACTAGCTAGAATAATTAAACAATAAAAAAACAAGGAACTAAGGAGGAGGAAAATGAAATCTATTTTGGTGCGATTCTTCAGAAACCAAGTAATCATGGAAATACAACATTTTATAAAGTATAATCCTTTGCAGTTAACGGGGAAACCAGTGATGTCATTTTATAATGAGTTTTCAGAGTACAGTATTTAAATTAATGAGTAGCCTATATGATATTTTGAAGAGGAATTATTAAGGACTATGTAATTTATAATAATTATTCCAAAGCATCTTTTGTTTTGAGTGGTTTCAATTATGTTAAACAACTATTATGATAGTTATGTTAATAGTATATTACTTTACAAGTTCGGTAAATAGGGGTTTTCCGTGCGAGCATGATAGTTCCCGCGCGAGGCGCAGCCGACTCGGGTGATTTACGTACGATACTTTTCATTATACTATACCGAAAAATAACACAGTTTTAATTATAACATATTTTAATTAAAAAAACAATTTAAACTTAATACATAACTATAATTTATTTTAAACAATTATCATACCATTTTAAATTAATACTTATAGTACAATTTATGTTATTTTGGATATTTAACCAGCAAATTAGCAGTTATTAAATTCTTGTGATGTTTTAAGATATTATCTGGAATATTAGGTGCATTATATTAAATCCATTTTGATAATTTTTAGAACACAAAAGATGCATAAACCAGTAAACCACTATGTTTACTTTTATTTTAGACTTTGGAACTAACCTCTAATAAATAAATATGTTGTTTTTAAAATCAGCTGTTTACATAAACCTGATACGTTATTCTTATTTGTAAAATCAGCTGGTGGACGGAAAATTTACGGCTCAATATACACAGAAAATTTTCTGTGTAGTGCACGGAAAATAAGGACTTACTTGCTATGAAGGAACAGGTACAGAAAACAGCTGTTTTATTTTCATTGTACTACACCGAAAACAGTGGTTTTCATTCCCTGGTCATGGACAAAGTAAGTCCCTTTACCTGCGCACTATACGGTAAATTTACCGTTCACCATCTGATTACAAATAAAAATAAACATTGCAGTTTTATGCAAACAGCTGATTACAGTAATAACACATTTATTTATTAGAGGTTAGTTCCAAAGCCTGAAATAATAAGAGTAAGCAGATGAAATCCACGAAACCATTGAGCCTATCTCCATTAAATCCAAAACAACACTAATTGCACAATAAATACAATTTAATTTCAAATAGTAATATAATTATAAAATATAGTTATGCATTGATTTCAAACTGTAAGAACTAATTGAAGGTGTGTTATTTTTTTAAATAAAAAGATGGTACGAATAAAGTATGTTATTTTTTCAGTATAGTATAATGAAAAGTATTGTACATAACTCGCCCGGTAAGTTTTTCCGTGTGTGCATGGAAGTTACTCGGCTAATTGAGCCTTTCGGTTCGGCGCATCCCTGTCGAAGCTCGTCCTATTTACCCCAATAAGCAAAACATAAAATAAACTGACACTAAAAATTGTAGTTACACAAATTTGTTTTAAATTACATCTAGAAGATTTACAACAGTTTCAACGTGTTCGTCACTTGGAATAATGAAATGTTTATTCTGCGATCTCATTTTGACCACCTGTTGTATTAAGGGTAGGTTGTATAAAAAATTGATCAATTCACAAATTGCATATAATATTTCGGGTTTACGGAGTATTTAGAAACTTAGGAAGGTTTATTTGTGCCTACTGAGTTTTTTACTTTCAACTCTTGCGCTAACGATCGCAGCTATCAAAGAAAGATTCAGCAAAATATTTTCAGAAGATTTACAATATTCTAATGGTTTGGTACTGTAAATAAGGGGCTAATGAATTTGTTATTCCGCGATCTTATTTTGGTTAACTCTTTCAGTTAGGATTGGCCGTATCACAAAAATATTCACTACAGAAGTTTTAGATAGATAAGGTTTACAATAAGTTCGAACGGATTTGATGCTGTGCCTACTAAGCTAAGGAAGATATTAATTTTGTACTTTTATCCCCTATTTGGTCCACCCTTGAGCTAATGGTTGGTGTTCGAAAACCCCTTCAAACTAATTGTTTTCTTTTACTATTAGAAGGTATAATAACTTTTATGGGATGAAATATTTTCATATTATGGAAGTTTTGATATTTTTCAGTTTATAAAAAACCCTTTCCCATTTGTAGTACCTTGGTTCGATTTTGCCCACTAACAAACTCAAAAGAAGTTTTCCACCTATATAATTTATGTCAGTCTCGAAGTAATTTATACAAAATAAAAAGTAAAAAAAGGTTTTGGGGTTTAGGGATTATCAAATTAAAAACTATGTAGAAATTTAGTGATTTGTTCACTTTACTTGTAGAACGAATTTATAAAATATTCGCATGTCTTTCTAAATTAATCTGTATATCTAGGTATGATTAATTTAATGATATGATTTATGAAAAATAAGGATGGAAACCTTAATCACTGCCTTACTTGCAAAGACAATCTGCATAGATTATCTAATGCTTTGTACACATAAGTCGATTGCATTAAGTACATAAAGCAGTTTAATAAACCTTGGTTCGATTTTGCCCACTAACAAACTCAAAAGAAATTTTCCACCTATATAATTTATGTCAGTCTCGAAGTAATTTATGCAAAATAAAAAGCAAAAAATGTTTTAGGGTTTAGGGATTATCAAATTAAAAACTATGTAGAAATTAAATGATTTGTTCACTTTACTTGTATAATGAATTTATAAAATATTCGCAATGTCTTTCTAAATTAATCTGTATATCAAGGTATGATTAATTTAATGATGATATGATTTATGAAAAATAAGGATGGAAACCTTAATCACTGCCTTACTTGCAAAGACAATCTGCATAGATAACCTAATGCTTTGTACACATAAGTCGATTACATTAAGTACATAAAGCAGTTTAATAAGTTCTCCCATCGGTGAACTGAGAGTTCGGAAGTGGACTCGCCTAGAGGTTGGAGCAAGAGGGCCAATGCCCAGGAGCCCAGAATCTAAATGGACTGGCATAGGAGTTTAGATATTTGTTTTAAGCTATCTGTAGATTTGTTAAGACTTTCAAAAAATATAAGTAAAAAAATTATATAATATAATAATAATTAATTGTTATTGTTTTAGGTGTTATCACATTCTTACCCTTAGTAGCACGGTACAAAATGCAATTATGGTTTACATTTTGTTTATATCTTGTAAGAATCAAATGTACAAATTTGCAGCTCTCTAGCTTTAAGGGAAGTATAATAATTAATTTGTATCGTTTTAGGGGTTGGTATCACATTCTCACCCCTTAGCAGCACGCTATAAAATGCAAGTATGGTTTACATTTTGTGTATATCTTGTAAGAAACAAATGTATCAATTTTCAGATCTTTGGTTTTAAAGGAAGTATAAATAATAAATATTTAATGTTTTAGGGGTTCTTCCAACCCTTAAATCAAAATGGTTTATAGCTTATGTCTCATTCCAGGTCATGATCTATAAGTGTGTCAAATTTCATGCCAATTCATGCAGTACTTTTTGCGTGATTGACAGTCAAACATCCAAACATCCAGACAAACATACAAACTTTCACATTTATAATATTCGTAGTATATTTATTAGTTTTTTTATGTTACCAAGATTTGGTAATTTGACCTGGCCAAACAATACTTTGTACCACGGCTATGAAATAAAATAAATAAATATTGATACTGTGTATAATACAGAGGCAGTAAAACTGCACGGTGCCAATTTAATTTTACTTAATGGTTCAAATTATATATATGGATATTGCATTTATTTAGCTGTGGTTTTTATTTATAATTTGTAGAAATTTATACGTTTTTGTATAACAGTTCTGCTACAGTTTTCTAGTCCTGGTTTCCTTATGTTTAGGTTTTAGTTTAAACATAGAACTAACCTTTAAGATTACGTTCAATTTTCGCTTTAATTTTTTAACTTGTTTGTTTTAATTTGAGAATTGGTATACAAATATATTTCGAACAAACATTTATAAAAATGTGAACAAAATTTACAATTTGTTTTTGGAGTCAATTTTGATTGGAATATGAGCAAGGTTATTGAATTTCACTGCTCCATATATAAAGTGCTGATATAATTAGTTGTAAACATAATTCTGGTTTGTTAATTTACGGACAATTTGTTATCTAAATTTAAGGTCAGTGTCAGTTATCTTTCAGTTTCATATTTATTATTATTAGTTTGTCTTAGTGCCTATTATATACTTTGCACGCAATAATAATGAAGTTAGAGATTAGAATAACGCACGGAAATTTCCTTCAGTGTTGGCATGATTAGTACGCACGATCTTATTAACATTAATTCATAATTAAAAAATTAAGTTGTAATGAACTATTCCGAATGAGTAATTTAGACCTATCGACGTAGAATTTATTAGGAAAGATGCTATTCCAGTGACTCTTACGATCATCTAAGGTCGATGAACACCGATCATGGTCATCAGAAGACATTTTTCATACAGGTGTCCATTTTAACTGAGCCATCATTGTAAAGTACAAGATGTACAGCAAACTTTAAATACTTTACCTACTTTTTAGTGACCATTAAAATTATGAATTTGAAATTTAAAAAATTTCGTCATTTTCTAATATGGCGGACAACTTTAGTTTTTCTTATGGATCCCCAAAATTTTATGATTGTTTCGGATTTTAAGTTATTTTAAGACTGTTGTGTTCTTGTTGCTTTTTTGATATGACTAACCGTTTAAAAGTTAGAGAGGTATAAAGTTTTAAAAACACCCTAACTGAAACGTTTTGAACCAATGAAAACGCTCTTAACAATAAATCATTTTTTAGACTAATAAATACCTTTAAAAAATCAGCAAATACATTTTGTTAATTTTTAGAACCATAATACAGATTAATTAAGTGAAGAAACTACAAATTTGTCACACATGAAAAATTAAGTTGATATAACAGGATGTTCAATGTCAGCTGTTGATGATTCTCATTGTACAAATTTATTGTTGTTTAACGAAAGCTTTCTGTTTATTAGGTTACTAGTTCTCATTATAAAGTACAGTTTTTAATGTTTTTATATTTTAAAATGGCGGCCAACTTTCGAATTTTCAATGTGGAATATCTTGAAAACCAATAACTTTACAAAAAATGTACAAGAGATAAAATATTTTTCTTTATTAAGGACAGAAAAAATTTTTTATTCTTTCTGTAGGTCAAAGGATAACCGAGTTATCGACAAAAAACTAAAAACATAATTTCTCGGTAATTGTCTAGAACAAAATTAGCCTAAAACCATCTTTTTTTTAAAAAAAACGTTAACAGTTTTAATAAATAAGATAAAATCCATTAAACAAATAAAAGAGCACTGTGGCGACAAAATCACACTGATTTAAATAAAAACCCGAACCACAAAACAAGGAGCAAAAACTATAACTTACAGGGGGGGGGGGGGTATTAAATTTAACTTACAATTTATTTGTTTAGTTATAGTTTTTGCTCCTTGTTTTGTGGTTCGGGTTTTTATTTAAATCAGTGTGATAAAATCCATTGCTCTGAAATGCATTAAAAATTCAAATGTGGCTCTTAACCATTTCAAAATGGCGACTGATAATATGCTTCAATAGTGCTAAAAAACGTATCAAACGCTAAAATTGTATCAAAATAGCAACAAAAGTAACAAAAGTAAAATACCAACTGCAGTTTTGTATTTTCAGCAGCAATTTTCTACTTATTGGAATCGGTGGGCAAATAAAGTAGATACGATTTCGGAGAATTTTACAGTTATTAATCATAATAAAAATAAATAAATTTGTACATAAAACATTATTCAAACAATAGAACAGGGGTAGCAACCTTTCACATTAAATTAAATGTTTGATGTGACTTCCACCATTGAAGAAACGAAAAGCAACACTATAAGAAGCGAAACCCCCATGTTATCAGAGGTAACACTTTTCAACAGTCGAAAATGCCTAGTTTCGATCGAGGCCAACAGGTATCGCCAGCAGCATCGCCGCGTGGACTGTACCTTCTTTATTGGGACTGTACATTACGTGCCCGCCCCTAGTGTCAACTTCACAGAGACCAAATAGTTTTGTCGATGCGTAAATGTAAACAACTGCTATGCTCTCCTTAGGTGACTTTATGGGTTGAGTTATCTTTAATATTTAAAAAAAAAAAAAACAGGTTTTAGAGGAAAGATGTGGGATTCTACCCATCTCATTTTCTACATGAAATATATTTTTACGTAATTGTACACATTGAAAAAGTAAAATGCAATCTTACTTTAATTCAGGAATCATCTGACATAAAATTTTCAGTAAGCGAAGATTTTTTAATTTTTCAAGTTACGATGTTTCGTCAGCGGGAAACTTGTAGGAAATTACAAGTACTCAGTAATGTTTTAAAAACATGTTTTGTCTCCAAAAACCCATTTTGGTTTTTAATTTAGTTGATTAACGACAATAAAATTGCGCTCGAAACTAAACCCAGGTTTTTCGCCTTTAAACCAAAAAAAAAAAAAAATCGAAACTAAAAGGACCTGCCACAAACGCTCCATTGGTCCGATCACGCTAGTCTATTTATTTATTCTGGATTCACTTTTTTATTCATTAGTTTTCATAATAAAGTATATTTTAGTATTTGTTTTTTATTGCGTTTGTAAATCATTTCGTTAATTTATAAAAGTTTTGTAAATCCTATTTTAAAGTGAGAAAACAATAACTGAAAGAGAAGAGCATCTCGTAGTAGGGCTAATTTGTTAGAATTAATTATATTTTCAAATAATAATCTATATTATTAAATGATTTTTGTCGAAAACCTATTTCCAATCGCCCAGCCTCTCCTAATGGACCGATTGTGAAGATTTTTTTTAAAATGTGTTTATTTTTTATCTCTAGATATGTCATCAAGCAATGATTTTTTTTGTAACATTCGAGGCTATAAAAATTCTAATTTTATGCATTTTTTCGTTTTTTTTATTTATTTGAAAAAATAAAAGAGGACGAGGTTGGTTGATGCTCAATCGAAAGAGCTAAAAATTTAGAACATTTACGCCGCTTACAGTACCCTTCTATATCTCTTATAGATTTCCTGTTATATAAATTATTGAATTATTGTATAATTATCGTAATTGTTGAATTATCAATGTTAATTGTGTAACGACCGTTATTCTAGGTTTGTGCTTCACGTGTACCGTATGCGTTTTTTATGCGTTTGCTTTGTAATTATTGAATTATCGTTGGGTAAGTACATTATCGTCCTATTACGTCGGTATTTTTCTACCAATTTGTAAAAAAAAGTGTCATTTTATTCGTTTTACACTGCAGAGTTACAGCAAAATATAAAATCCAATAAATTGAGTTTATTTTAACAACTGACATTTTAAAATTACGCCATGTTATTTAAATGGGAGAAATTTGTGTAAGATCCATTAGTTTGGGCGACACCAGTTTGGCTCATGACAAATGTACCAATTTGAAGCCCAAACATTCCCAAAAATATAAAATGTATCATTTCCTCATTTTAAGTTTGTTAAAAAATACAAATTATAAAATCTCAAAAATTCCCCACGTTATTATTTTTGTCTAGAAGCTCGCCCTTTGTTTGATAGAACCTTTCAACGTACGCTCATAACATATATTTCAATTTGAAGCCTAAATCTTCTCATTGTGTCATTTTACTTCTTCAATTAGGGATTAATAATTTGTGCTTTGAACATTTGTGCCATGATTGCGGTTCAAATAACAGTAAGTTATATATTTTTTAATATAATATAAAATACATCATATTAAATTTCATAAATTATAAAGGGTGTTACGTTTTTTTGTTCATCTATATTACAAAATGTAAGATAATGTTTCTTAAGGCTGAAATATGGAAATCGCTCCTACCAACAGGTGTTTCGGACTCGTACAGTTGTTTTTATTTTAGTATCAAATTTTCGTAAACTTTTTGATTGAACTGCATAAAATATTTAATGTTAACGCTAACCAGAAATAATATATTTATTTATTTCAAACCTACACAAAAATACAAGTTTTTTTTAACATTGAGGTCATGGAGGGTTTTTAAAACAATTCCGTTTTTCCATTTCTTATTTTTAAGTCTTTTAATTTCTGTATCATCGGGTTTTATTGAGTTTGGATTAGTTTTAGTAGTAGCCTATATATATATTAAGTTCCCTACAGTTATCTTGATCGTTTAACGCCAAATCCCCATTCCAATTTTTAAAGCAAAGGCTTTAGGGCCAGTTCCTTTTTGTGGAAACTGCAAATCCAGCCCCTAAGTGTGGAGTATTTTACCGGAGTATTTTTTAGTTTTAGTTTTAAAAAATTATCAAAATACATAGAATTTCATCTGTAGAATAATTCTTGTTTCATACAAAGCTAAAATTTGGAAAACCTGTTCTTTTAGTGTACTTTCAAGTTCAAAGAGATCACCTGGTTTTAGAAGCGCATTTATATTAAATCATTAAATTTGAAGTTTGTAAATTGTGTATGCTTGGTTTCTTAAGAGCTTTGTAACATTATATTTGTGTGTATGT
>JAGFPH010001156.1:112018-129725 GCA_018207615.1 Philaenus spumarius
CGGGTCGACTCGGCTCGTGTACATACAGCCACTCCCATTTAAATACACAGAGGAATACCCCTGAAAAATTCAGCTCCGCTCGGCTCGTGTAAGTATAGCCGTAGCTTTAACAGGACAGTTTCACTTAATGTTTCAATAGTTTATTGCTATAACCTATTGAATTAACTTCATATAGAGGTGGCTGCTATTCGATAGCGTAAATAAATGTTTCTGTGTCAAACATTTGGCCACTTTGAAGTACACAATAATCATTTTGAAATGAATAATAACTTCTAAAACCAGGACAAAGTCGATACTTGTGACTACTTTGGCCTCTCTTGTAGCTGCGCTCCTCGACAGCGATCCGTATAACGTAGTTCGGCATTGATAGCGCTGCGTCGTTAACGCGTTAGTCAGCGTTGGCAACGCTAAACGTCCGGTTAACGCAAATTCGCCAGCGTTGATAGCGCTCATATAACGTGGCCCACGGTAGTTCCATTTACCCAACCAACCGACGTTAAAACGCGACGTTGAAAACGAGGCGCTATCAGCGCTGACATAACATGGCTCTAATAAGGCCATTCACTTAAAAAAAATATATGTTTCAGAATGTGTGATAAGTTAAAGAACTTCCACCCATTCAGATTTTATTGAATATATATATATACTCTGACCTCAGCTTAGCCCCCCCCCCCAAGCCAAATACTCGGTGCGCCACTGAAAGTACTTACAATTCGTGCATCTTCAATTTTTGAATAAGGTTGATAAAGTAGGCTATGATAAAAATGCTTCCAAACATAGCGCAAAACGCAAAAATTGGCGACTGTCGGCGAGAAAAGCAGTGTTAGTGGAACCAGCTAAGGAGGAGAGCCTGATGGTGTTTTCGATTCTCGGACGTACAATTCTGAACCGAATGTTAAATGAGTGTGATTGAGTAAGTTGATGGTCCAGAGCAACGTTAAAACAAATACAGAATTAATAAAAAGCAGTACCGGAACGGCGTTCCGGCACTAGTAAACCCCTGCTGAGAGGTTAAAAGCATCCATTAAGTCGGCAGCAACGCAGTTAATAGGTTCGAACCTATGGTGTGTTTGGTTTACTTCTGCTACACGCTGCTGCAGTGGCATAACATTTTTCGGCTACCCCTCCCCCCCCCCCCCCCCAGTTTAACATTTATCAGGCCCCAGTTTATTGAGCAAATGTTTTTAAATACCAAAACGAACAACCATGGGCTGCCTTTATTTTGGCAAATAAAGTAACCTATTTTGCTGAAAGAGACACTCACAATGCAAATTTGTGAACGTAAAATAATTTAAAGAGTTAAGATGATACTGTATTAGCTAAATAATTTATGTATCTAACTAAATTTGTTGTCAGAAATTTTTTTTTTTTTTCAATTTACACATTTAAAGTAGCTTTTCTTTTCGTACATCGGTTGCAAGATTCAAAAGAACCAAATAGATCTTTTGCCACCATGAAATTTCCTGACAGTTATTCCCACCTAATGCCCTTCTTCCTCTAAAGGCATACTATTGGGATTCCTAGGACTCTTTCCCTTTCCTGCCCTGGGGGACCTAGGGTAAAACTTCTGGCTCTACTTAAAGCCTCGCATTCCAATAGGATGTGTTCCACCGATTCTTCAGCCAGTCCGCATTTCCTACATTTCACACATCCCAATTCTATGTAGGTGTTTCCTGAGGTGGCAGTGACCCATTAATAGGCCAACCACAAATCTCATATTTTCCCTTCCTAGTGAGATAAGCTCTTCAGCATGTTTTACCTACAGCCCTCTTACACGCAAACACAAGACTCTTGGCCCTAGTTATCAACCTCTCCACCTGCGGATTCCAGGTAAGCCTTCTATCCAGCAAGATGCCCAAATGGTACCTCCTGCCCAAAGGAGGGAAAGAATACCTCCCTGAGCACATCCTCGCCTAGTCCTGTAGAATCATCTTACAGGGCAGCCTGAATTTTTCTGCTGTTTAGCATGGTCTCAACCCATCCTATAATAGTTGTGTTCACACCCCTCTATCAACCTCAACATCAACTGGTGTGAAGTGTTACTGAAGGCACCCTCTATACCCAAAAATGCCGCCAGTGCTATTTCCTTTGCATCCAGGTTTGCCTCTAGCCTGCTCACAAGTTGAGCTGCATCTGTGGATCTGCCCGGTCTATAAGCAAACTGATTTTTGTGCAAGGCTAAGTTCCTTTGCACTGTCTCCCGATTATCTTTATCCAGTATTCTCTCAATTGTCTTAATTAGAAATGAGTTTAAACAGATGGATCTGTATGTCTTGGCCCTGATCATAACCTGCTCTTCCAGTAAACTAGCTTTCACTCTACCATTATAAAATCAAATCTGCGCCACAGAACTACTTTCAAAAGTTTTATTGTTACAATAAGAAATATATATATATTATACAAATCCAGTAAAGTACAACTAAACAAATAAAGATGAAATAAAATATCAATTAAGACCAACACAGAACACACACCTACGTGGTTCGCGAATTTTATAGTCACGGAAGCTAACTGAATAAGTAAGTTTGATTGTAAAGAATAATTGAGGGATTGATAACTTATAGTGAACCATGGAATTCATGTATTATGTAAGGTGCCGCTCTCAACAGAAATAAACCATTAGAAACTCTATCTACAAAATCCAGGATTACCTCCAGCTAAACCAAAAGATTTGCGTAGTCTTTTGGATTACTCAAGTTAGTAAAGAATCAAGAATTTTATTCAAAAACTATTGAAACCACAGCTGAACCTGAAGAGTGTGAAGTAAATATTGAAGTAAAAAGTAATGACAACAGCAGTGGTTGTGAATGAAAATCGTTCTAACAAAATCCAATTTTTTTATGTATCTCCTATATAATATATCTTAAAATATTTTTGTCGAAACCTATTTCTAATCGCGCAGCTTCTCCTAATGAACCGATTTTTTTTTAATGGGTGTCTTTTTACCTCTAGATCTGTCATCAAGCATTGATATTCTTTTTTGAGCATTCGGGGCCATAAAAATTCCACATTTATAAAAACAATCTGTTTTTTTGATTTATTTTAAAAACTAAAAAGGTACGAGATTGGTTGATATCTTAATCGAAAGAGCTACAACATTTAGAACATTTACGCCTCTTACCCTTCTATCTTTTATAGTTTTCCAGTTATATAAACTCAAAATTTTGAAAATTTGTTGACAATGTTCAAACCAAAATATTTTAAGAACTATCAGTGCTAAATCGATGTAGTAAGCAAGGAAAATATTTGAAATTAAATTTTCTATCGAGTGGTGTAATTAGTTTGCGTTTGCGGGTCACCAAAAAGTTCAACTTGCTTTGTGTATTTCGCCGCCGTCCCCGCTACTGGTCATGCTCAGAGTGTTCGTTAGGGGCGTAACTTCAGATATCTTGTGAGTTGGCAGGCTTGAAATGGAATTGTGTAACGGCCGTTATTCTAGGTTTGTGCTTCACGCGTACCGTATGCATTTTTTATACGTTTGCTTTGTAATTATTGAATTATCAATGTTATAATAAATGATGCTTCGTTTTAATGAGTTTGAAATAATTCCTATCCTGAGAGACGGAAATTGTCTATTCCTTGCCGTATCGTTCTGCATATACGGAACACAAAATTTTAACAAAGTGCCATATCTAGAATCGTCTTATTCCTATACTTAACTATATTTCTAGACACTCTTCTATGATCTCTCATCATCGAGAGCAACTTTAATCTCTATAAATAAAAATGTAAATGTTCTCTTGTTCAAAATCTCAAATCTCCGAAAGTTCTTCACCGATTACTTTCAAATTTTAACACAACATTACATTCTAATACAAGCGTGTTTTTATATACTTTTTGGGAAACAGCAGCATCTATTAATCATAAAAACAACAAAAAATATACTAAATATTTTATGGCAATGGGGGCGTCCCACTAAATAATAAATAAATATATATATTGTTGATACAGTAATCTGCTGTTTGCTTTAATATTTCCATTAACAGCTGATTTCAAACTTTGAAGCAATTATTTGTCTTTCTAACTTTTAGGTTAGGTTTTTATTTAAGTGTATATCTTAGCCTTGCTGGTTCTTTTAATCTTTATTATAACTGCTGTTATGAAATATCCAAAATAATAATGTTTGTTTTGACATTAACATTATTTACTAACTTAGCTTTAAAGTTATTATTAATCCTACACTTTCATTCTAAAAAAAATAAAAAAATAATGTGTATAGAAGGTTCCAACGGGGTTAGAGTGCTCCCCTAATTAAATTTATTAAAATAATGTTTGTTTTATTGTATTTATAATGTATTTAGTACTAAATTATTTTGTATGTTCTATCTTGCAATTGACTATAGTTTTCATAAGTTTATCAATTATTAAAAACAAATTTTTTTCAACATAAATCTCTTTAGCCCACATTTGTTCAGTAAAAACCAGACACGTCCATCAGTTTTTAATGTTTAAAGCTTATTGGAATACAAAAATGTAATACCAACTATTTTACCTAAATAATAAGCAGTAAAGTAGTGTACATTAAATATATGGCATTTTAGAGATTAACACAAACTAGACTTGTTTTTGTTTCCTGAAAAACTTAAATTTGGACTTATCCGGTTTTTGCTATCAACCCCTCAATTGATAGTGTCTTTTTTAGTTGGTTTTGGCAAACAGTCTCTCTTATCTTCTCGCTTTTTTTGATGCAAACATTTTGATTATTTCGTTCGTTTTCTCAAACAAAATGGCATGAATCGTGGTTTTTGTGTTTACTTGTGCATAGCTGATCATGTTTGTAATCTTAAATGGAAAACATTGATTTGGACAAAACTCACTATACGTTTTTGGGCCAGTGAACTCTCAATATTTACCCTATATTTCTTTCATTCATTTATTCATATATCCGCTGGTACCCCTGCTAGTTAAAAATAAATGCAAGACACATTAAGTTTGATCTTCATTACATTATATGCAATTTTTTTCTGCAATTGATTTGTTTAACGTCTTTCCTTCAAATTAGTAAATCAAATAAGCAAAGTGTTGATTCTGAAAAAAGTCTGAACGGGTTACAAATATTTTTATTTACAATCTATTAAATATTGTAATAGGTACGATAATGAATTATATCAGTTTGTACATTTTTCAATTCTAACGGCTGTAAGAATTTTATTAATTTGTCTTATAGAAGTGCTGCTGCAGAAGCAAATACCTACGTTAATAATTTAACCAGTTATATTAAAAAATAAGAATAAAAAACAACTCCCGGTTAACCAGGAGTAGTTTTGTAGTTAAATCGTTACTAGCAGAGAGCAACTCAATTTTCGGGATCACTCAAATGAACAATAAATGATCAGTCTGAAATAAAAACTAACAGTATTTAAATTTTTAACATTACCTTTATGAGAGATTCTAAATGTTCCAGTTCACTGCAGAGCGTTAAATCAACCATTTAAATCTTCAAAAAAAATTAATAACTTCTTTATGCCTAATTTGAGAGCTTGTTTTGTTTCAGTTCACTTCCAGAGCCTGTCTTCATGGGGTTGTCAAGAACTGAATACCTGAGCCTATCGGATAACTCGCTCTACATAGTCCCACAACACATTCTTAAACACATGCCAATTATTAAGACACTAGACTTAGCTAGAAGTGAAATACAAAATCTCACATCGGTAGATTTTCAGGTAAATTATTTGTATCTTCACTACAGTTCATTTAGAACATAGTTTTAGGAATTGTTTTTCATAGAAATTGACAGACATCAATGGTGCAGATATACAAAATGTATTATGTAAATTAAAACTACGGAAATTAATCATAATATACCACTATTTATTCAATTAATAAATTTATAAAAAGGACAAGTTAGTACAGTAAATCCCATTTCCTAATATCATCTCATCAAAGTGAGTTCATACCCAATATTATGTATTTATTGTTAAATTAAGACATTTTGATTTATTCTATTTAAATCAATACGTTAATGTAACAAGTGTCCTGCTCTGGTCATATTATGTGATGTGAGTAGGGTATTTTATTGTATTAGACCTGATATTTTGTTGGTTTTGTTGGGAAAAATGGAATTTTATAGGTTTCATGGTAAAGAATTAACCATTTTTCATATTTGAGAGACCGGAAACAACTTGTGGATATACATGCAGACATTCAAAATAATTAGTACTACTCGTAGTATTCCACTGGGTTCGGTGTTGGGCCCAATATTATTTTTTAATTTTAATTAATGGTTTGAGTTTAAATGTTTTATGTTCCTCAACAATTTATGTGGATGACATTTCTTTGCTTGTAAGTCACAAAGACATTTTTCAATTGGATAATGTAGCAATGACTAGTTTGAGATAAATAGACTATTTTTAAATAAAGAAAAAACTCAAAAACCTTTAGTCACTACAAAATAAAATTTCTACAGCTACATTTTAAATTAGTGTTTTAGTTTTATTAATCTGTTTTACTAAAACAAAATGTGTTTACAGAGGTTAGTCATACAACAATCAAACTTTTCAGTACTCAGAAAGAGGTATAATTTGCTTGACACTGAATATATGTAGTTTAGTTTGCGAACTACTGCGAGTGTGCACTTTCTTAAGTAGCTGTAGGAAAAATAAATATAAACATAGTTATAAGCCTTCCTATAAAAAGTTGTAACTTTACTTGGCTTAGAAATGATAGTATGTCTCCCGGTCAGAGCAAATAGATTATGTTAAGAAAAAGTTGTCAAGGGGGATTTATTTATTAGTGAATCTTAAGAGAAAAGTAACTTTTACATATTTTAAAATTGCGAACTTTGCTTTATTTGAAAGTATTCTAAGATATGAACTTTTCGTCTGGGGAAAATGGAGTAGGCATGCACAAAATGTTTGTTCTTCCGAAAAAAGCTTTGAGAATATTGACAAATTTATATAAATTGCAAGCCACTGTTGGTTGAAAATGGTATTTTGACTATTATTAATTTATACAATTTTGCTATTGTAATGGATGTAAAGAATAATTCATAATTATAATACATTACCAGATTTGGTTATATGCTTGAACAACCAAGGCATAGATTAAATATAAATCAATGGATTATTATTTAATTTTGGAATCAAACGTTTTAACAAACTACCTGCTACCTTTCAAAGTTTGTCAAATAATGATTTGTTCATACAGTTTATGGTTGACTGAAAGAGAACCAATTTTATAACTTGAATTACTATTGAGTAAACCTAGGTCATCTGTCATATTAGTTTTAAGATTGAATTACTAAATTAAGCCTGTATGTGACGAAGTCTATTGCAATGTATGTACATGTGCTGAAAGACCAATAAATGTTTTGGTCTGTTCTGTTCTGTCCAAACATTAGTCCAAAAAGACAAAAATGGGGTTGGAATAACACACAGTAAATTAAATGTCAACGGCTTTGTTATAACCTATGACAGACCGAACCAAAATATATTGAACATCCAACATAATGACTGAGTTTTACCTGCTGTTATAATTTCAGTTATAAAATATACTTTTAAAAACACGCTTTAATAGCAAATCGAACTAAAAAGTATAAAATAATTTCCAAGTATGAAGAGTTTGAAAATCTGAGTTTGAAAAGTGCTTGAAATCAAATGTTACAAATATTTCATTGGTAGCTATTTTTAAAAACAGAGTTATTATACAAATGTAGTAAAACACACCCCACACTTTTTTACAATAAAATTAATTATTTTGTTAATTTTTAAATTCTTATTTTAAACTTATTACAAATTGTTTAATAATAATGAATTATTGGATTTTATATCACTGTAGAACAAACTCTTCATACTTAGAAATTATTTCCTACTTTTTAGTTCGGTTTATTAAAGCGTGTTTTTCAGTTTTTTTAAACTATAATTTTTTTATTTTTTAGCCTCAAAATGGCATCAAAAGTAATTGTAATCAAGAGATTTGATTTTTTGTATTTTGTATGAGTAACAATAGATTTAAAATAAGGTATGTAAAATTTCACATAATTCAAAAATTTCATGGGTTGGGGGTATGTAAATTATTATATTGTCATCGGTCCTTCATCGGTGGCAATAGATTTAAAATTATGTACCGGTACGCAAAATTTAGGGAGATGGACGGGTATGTACATTATTGTATTGCCATCGGTACTTGACACGTGTGCAAATTTTCAAGTTAATCAGACGTCTTTAAGTTGGTCAAAATTATATTGAAAGATTCCGTTACATACAGGTCAAGCTAATATAAAGCATGTAAATGAGAGTACCTAATCTTTCCTGAAATGACTCAATTATTTTACAAATTAATTTTTGAAATGAAATTACTCAAAATGAAGACCTTTTTATATAATTAATTAAACCTTTCATTTTGTTTTTGTGTTTTATTTAGTTTACAACCTAAGTGATAATTTGTTAAGGTTAAAATAATTACTTTTACAGACAGGGACGCCGAGAAGATGGGGTAGAGAGGGCCCCGGACCCTCAGGCTAGTGGGACAAAAATCAGGGATTTTCTTTAATTAAAAAAATTTATTTAATTTTAATTTTACAATAATTTAGTTGAAATTGAAAGAAATAATTACAGAATTGTACAATATAAGCAATTTGTATGTAAGTATTCAAATAGTAAAGTAATATACTTTTTCTTTTATACTGAAAAACTGAAAACTTCCTATTGGACCTTTTGGCAAAACATATTCAATATACAATATATACACATTTATTATCTTGGCAGCACTGCTTATAGATATGACATCTGTAGTGTTAACATCATAAAAACATTGAAGTTGTACTGAACTGGTATTAGAGTTTTGGTCAAGTTATCGTTTTTTGTCTTTTTTCAGAATCTTCCTATGCTGAGAAATCTTGTCATAGCTAATAATGATATGTCATTCATGGATAATAATTCTATTCCAGATTCATTGAGAACGTTACACTTAGGAAACAATTCACTGACAACCCTCAATGGCACTCTAAGGTAAACCTTTCTTTAAAAAATGAGTAAAAAGATAAGTTAGTAGGTAGTTCACTTTGTAAAATTGAAGTCAAGTCACTGAATTTAAGATAAATTTAAAAGTTACTTATTCCATCACCTAACTTTGTGTTATATGTGTTGGATAGTATGTATACTTTATTATCACATCTTCTCTGTGAGAGGTGTTGCAACATTATGAAACACATAAACAAAAACATCACAAATATTGCAGAGTGCACCAGTCGCATATGTTGTAGCTCCAAATGTTTTTGTTGTTTCTGATTTTCTTAGTGTTATAATAACCTCTCTTGAGCAAGTTTTGTGGATAGAATATAGAAATGTTGACTGGACAAAATTTTAATGTATAAAACTTTGTTAAATACTATGTTGGCAGAGACGAAGAGAAAATCGAGCCTCAGTGTAGTAAGTGGGTCTCCTCGCCTTTTCCCCATATTTTGTTTCCTTTTAAATACATTTTACACATTTTTAACTGAAAAGTAAACATTAATAATGACATAATTATATCATTGATATCAGTGCCAGTTTTACAACCTTTGAGGCTGAAAGCAAAATAAACAAGCCCCCTTCAACCTCTCTCAGCTTTTAGTTTGCCTTCCCATTTCTATAATCTCAGATTGTAAGTGACAAAAAATGGAAATGTGTGATATATTTTATATTTGTGAGCCTGCCTGAATTTAGAGTACAAACACTTAATACAACTAATTCTCACTGTAAATATGTATGAAGAGAGACATTCACAAAATTCATTACTAAACTTGTTCATAGGAAATTAATTAATGTCTTTTATTTTTCATGTAGCCTATACCCTATTTACATAGTTGTTACTATTGTTAGTTAATATAAAAAAACCAAAACCAAAGCCATATAATAATTTTATTAATATTGAACTAGGGTATCTGAATCAAACAAACCAGAAAATAAAACAAAAGTATATAAATGTAAAAATTCTATTGCTGTTAAGTTATATAACAAAGTAAATTATGATTTTTACCTGAAGAAAGATTTGAGGAAAAAACATTTTAGGAAGAAGTGGTTATGGATATCAACTGTTTATTGCATTAATTTTTTTTCTGTCCAAAATAGCTCTTACGTGGATTAAGCCCTGCTGATTAAATATTTGATTTACCGTATTCAATTTTGTTTTAAAGTAGGTACCATTTGAATTTTTATACAAATATCAACCCTAAAAATGTATTAAGTAATTTTAATATGCACAAAAAATATCTTGACAACTGTTAGTTGAAAAATTATTATATTTTTTGATAGAATAAACTTTGAACACAAAATCTCACAACTAAAACGTTTATTAACTCAAACGTTTTTCAACGACAAAGTCGCCATCTTCAGTGATACACGAGCTACAACAGTCAAAACTATAACATAGTTATAGTACTACATAGTATAGTTATAGTACTATAGTAACTATATAACATAGTTATACTATAGTTTTGTTATAGTTTTACTACTATAGTTATAGTACTATAGTAACTATATAACATAGTTATAGTACTACATAGTATAGTTATAGTTCTATAGTAACTATATAACATAGTTATACTATAGTTTTGTTATACCGTAGTTTTACTATTGTAGCTCGTGCATCACTGAAGAGGCCAACTTTGTCGTTAAAACGCGTTTGAGTTATTAAACGTATTATTTTTGAGATTTTGTGTTCAAAGTTTGTTCTTTCAAGTATATCTTCTCTCAAGTCTAGCTCAATATTTATTTATTCATATTTATTATATTTTTTGTTGACATTTCCACATACAAAGTGTTTTTGTCATCTTGTACTCTATACTGGTTATTTAGAAATGTCTTATGGTCCTTGTTTAAGTAATTATAATATTACTGCCTATAAAATTACATGTTATTTGTAGACATTATTTTTTAAACTCTATCGTTATTTACACAATGGATTAGAAAATTAATAGGTAGGCATACTCTGAAAACTACAGGCCCTTATTCCTCAGGAAGTTGTTAGTAATTGTATGCTCTCAAAACAGGAGAAAATGTTTATTACAAAAAAAAATGTATGAATACATCTTCAGGTTTTACATGATTTTGGGGGAAATCTAGGAACCTCAATGGTATACTGTCAGCGAGGCAGAGATGGTCCCTGAGTCCTTGCCTACATTTAGTTTGAAGGCGCTTGTAGCAATGTGCCACGGCCGTCTGTCTCTAGTACAGAGCCGCCGTAGTAGTGAATGTCCGCAGCATCGTAATTCGAAAAATGCTATTTAAAATCGAACGTGGAATCATGGTACAAAATGGGAATCCTTCGGTGTGTGTGTTTGTGTTTTTTTTTAATATATGTAAAAAATAACATTATTAGTAGCAATTATTGAAAATATGTATGCAATTACTGCTGTGAAAGAACAAAATATATATACTGTTCGTATGTACGTTTACTTAATTATTATACTAAATGGATTTTAATAGATTAACAGATAACAGCTTAAAAAATATTATAATTCCGATTAGTAGTGTTGAAATAATATTAATAATATGTATTTAAAAACACGGTAACAGTTTGGTATAGTATAATATTTTTGTATTTCTAAGTTTAAAAATGATAGAAAATTAAATTATTAATGAACAGTGTAATAATGTTCCTTACAAATAACAATAAAAGAAAACATCAAGTAATACAAATTATAATAAATATGACTATAAATTAACTTTAATTGATATAACACATTTTTTATACAACAACTGTGCATTTATTATACAACAAGTTATAAAACTCCTGCGTAGAGTTCTTAAAACTAATTAATAGCCCAGTCATTCTGTGCAAAAATAAGCCTCGACCTGAGAAAAATCGGGCCTACAGAGAAATTGTTTTTAGAACTTCTTGACAGTGAAAATAACATAAAAAAACTTTACATCCATAGGGGTCCAATTAATTAATATATTCACGTGTAAAGGTGTACTTTTTGATATTTTTTAAAATAACCAGAAAACTAGTGTTTTTTTAGCAAAAATGCAGGAGACCAAACTTTGAGCTTATAAAATTCTGAACAATTTGCTTTTTTATTATCTCCATAGCACTTACGGATCACGAGATATTGCTATTTCTAACTAAAAGTTGTAAATTTCTAACTTTCAGGTTAGGTTTTTATTAAATTGTAGACCTAAGTCTTGCTAGTTCTTTTAACTTTTATTACAAGTGATGTTTTAAAATATACGAAATAACTTGATTTGAACTTGTTTATTTGTTTATAATATGTAGGGGGGGGGGGGATCTCTGGAATTACTGAACCGATTAAAAAATTAGTTTTACTAATATAAAGTTACACTATCTTTGAGTAACATAGGTTATAATAAATTTTGATTTAAGGGTTAAAACAACCCCTAAAACAATAAATATTAATTGTTATACTTTCCTTAAAGCTAGAATGCTGAAATTTTTTACATTTATTTCTTACAAGATATATAGAAAAAAGAACTAGATTTGCATTTTGTCGCCTGCTGCTACGGGGTGAAAATGTGATAACAACCCCTAAAAAATTAAAAATGAATTATTTTTTTTCCTTTAAATTATTAAACTGAAAATTTGTACATTTACTTCTTACAACATACATATAAAAAGTATGATAGATTGACATTTTGTCGCGTGCTGCCAAAGGGTGAAAATGCAGTAAAAACGTTGATTGTTATACTTTCCTTAAAGCTAGAGAATAAACCCATAATAAATTAATAAAAATAAGAAACCACTATGTTACATCATAATTAAAAATAAATAAGACATTTTATAATTTAATAGTAGAGCCTATTTATATAAAATAACCTGTTTGCATTTGCTTTGACGTGAGTCACCGCGGGGGTTGGCGAGCGAAGCGAGCAGGGGCTTAGCCCTCTAGTATATTATATAAAGAAACTTTAAGCGTGATAATATCAAGTATTAATTTTGTTAATCTAGAAATACGATAGTATGTTGTGATATACTTAAAATATTGGATTTTCAAATGTTTCGGACAGAATATATCTGAGCAATGCGTCTCAAAATGAAAATAAACACGTGTAGTGATCTACGCTAGTTGTGATACAGGCAGTCTGATACTTCCTCTGCCTTTGTCTGGTTTTGTCTATTTTTATAACTTAAGTCATATCAAGCTTCCGTTCGCTGTATAGAGCCCTGACTGTTAGTAGCATTTTGTTGTGTACCTCGTCTAGCAATCGTACTTCCTGTTAGAAGTAAACTTCCTATATAAACTTAAATTCATACAAAATATTTTACAGTAACTTAAATTTGGTTAATATTATTGTAGGCCCTACTTTATAGCTTTTTGATTTTTAGAACATCCTGTACTTACAGCATATTTTTTAAACTTTATTTACTCAATTTATTTATATGTAGTATGATATTTAAAGCGCCTGTAGGCTACTAGGTACACATTTTTCATTACTGATTACTATTTGTGCTGATTTTGTTGAGAATTTAGTTAACAAAATTAATTTGAAAAAATCGGTTGTTTTAATTACAAAAATCGATTTTAACATAAGCCAACATGATCAATATCAATACTAAGCTATATGACGTTATATTTTCCGCTATCGCGTCAGTCTATTAAATAGTCCCCGTTACTCGCCTTTGCGCCTGCTAAACACTCGATACCGCGCGAGGACATGGCTGCTTACGGGCATCTCCAGGGACCATCTCGTGGCTCGCTGACAGTAGAGGTACTTGTCCAATAGTACACAATTATAATTTTTCTCAGAGACCTATATTATTGTCTGTCTAAAAATGCAAAGACCACTACAGAATAGCCTTTAACTAGAAGTTTAGTGGGGCTCATTTCCTGCTTGTCTTCCCCTCCAGTCTAATTCCCATAGTACAGATGTTATATACAAATGTTCAGTATTATAAATAATTAACCTGATGGTTTCAATTATTACTATAAAAGGTAATACTGGGGCTGTACTCACAAAAAATAAAACATGTAGTAGTAAAACCTATACTTAGAGAAATTAGTTCCTCGAGTAATTGGCAAGATCTGGAGTGGTGCACCCCCAAAGAACAAAACAGTCATTAATAACTACCTAAGCTAAATTACGGGTTGAAAAAATACACAAATTAAATCATGTCAAAGATGTTTATTACTAAACTTCAATAATTGTTTTTAAATTCAATTACATTAATTCTTTTCGTAATGTACTTTGTTACAATTTACTTATTCTATTTATAATACCAAAGTAAACTTTTCCAATAGTTGTAGAGATATATCAGTATATTTACTGTGGTATATTCATAATTATGACTTGTGAAAACCTTAGAAATAAAATTATATACAAAATTTACAAAAGACAACAGAACATCATGCAATTTACTCTACATTGAACTTGAACTGAGCTTATTTAATTAACTAAAGCAGAAAATAAAACTACAACATATTTCATATCTCATTATTGTAAAAAAATAATGGTGCAATAAGTTTAATATTTTCTGGGATTTGGCTACAACAAATTGATTAGGCCTAATTATATTTTCAAAATCAGTTGTTTCTGTCATTTCACTTTCAATGCTCAACAGAGAGCCAGATCGTTTAGTCTTTGTTGTCTCATAGAAGCTCTCAAGTAAAACAGGATTAGCTTGAGTTTGCTGAATGAACGCTCACAGTTAGCAATGGATACACCGCAATAATTGTCAACATTATTTGCACAGCTATTCGCAAATTAGGAAACATATTTTCATCTCCACATTCAACAATAAATTCAAGCAAACGCTCAGGACTAGAAATGTTTTTTGCTAGACCGGCTTGATAGTAGCATTCTACAATCTAAACATTTTTCATTACATCAATATCATCTTATAAATATTGGTACTTTTCATTACTCAAACCATCTCTTCTTGTGGTGTCAAATAAGCATCCTTAGAATGTTTTCCAGACATTGTTTTAACTCTTGATTGACGCTTCTTGATATTGATGTCATAGTCCTTACAGTTTTTCTTTCCTTCATCCACTGACTGTTTTACAAACAGAAAGAATCTCTAAGTACCTTCAAATCCATTACAGCATTGGAAATTCATCTTTCGATGTTGAACTTTGCTGCACATGGTCAATTTTGATTAATATTCTGTCCCAAAATCCTAACAAAGATAACAACTAGAAGGCCAACATTTTCTTCAATCACTCTTGGTTTCATTGGTTTGAGTTTCATCGTCAGAAATATCCTGCAAAGCTTGTAAAGCTTAACTGCAGTTGGACTTGACTGCTTCAGCTTACGTCAGAATCAGATTTTAAGAAAAGAGGCACAGATTATTTCAGTTTATCCCATCTTTGAGTAGATCGGGAAAATAAGTTGTATAGAGATTGGAATGTTATTGCAACTACTTCTTGTGTTGCTGCATGGACACCTACTAAATTCAGTGAAAGGTTATCACATTTTACAAACAATGCTAGATTATTATTCTCTCAAATTTTTTGCTGCACACCTGTTAAATGGCCAGACATTACATTGGTATTGTCGTAACACTGTGATCATAGGCGTAACCAGGACGACCTTATGGGGGGGGTTACAACAACCGGGGGGATTTCACCCTAAAACCGGCAAATCGCACGTTTCGTGCGATCACTCCCGGCTACGACAATACATTTGTAACGAGTGATTGTATCGAATATTTGACCCATAAAAATCTTCCAATCTCAAAAAGACAAACACCATTGGAAAGGTAAAAAAGCAAATGAGTTTTCTAAAAGCAAATGTCATGCGAATGAAATGACCGTTAATTTCCAGTTCTATGTTCCCCCACTACAGCCCGGCCAGTATTTTTTCTGAGTTATATCTATATACTGATGGATGCATCACACTTTCCCCTATCTAAAACTGCCATCCAATCAAAACTCTGACAAATAGTTTTAAAGTTGTGGGGCGTTTTGTAGACCCTTGCAATTGGTAAGTTTTCCAACCAATAAACAGCCTTACTAATTACACGTGATATCTGTGTGATAAAAAGTATATTTTTAGACATATTTTGATATGTACGTGTAGAGAATGCTTCAAGCTAATATTTCCTGTGAACCAAATATGTTTTGCTCGAAAGGTTTGTTATCTATGAGCGTGGGAATGAGATTGACGTTCTCAAACCAAGGCTGTAATTTCAATTAACGGTTATTCCCCATACAGCTTCATATCCGACCTTTGTATACCAAACATAAGTGGGATGTTTCTATATTTCTCCTCGCTTTTGTTATTCAAATAATTCTAAGTAAAACACTTTTATGAAAAGACAATTTACAGTTCAATTCCTTGATTTATTCTCTACACTTTGTTATAATAATATTTCATTTTTGGGCAAAGTATATTATATTCCTAAATTACGTTTCAAACTTGGCATAGTTTTGATAGCAGTCTTGTAGTAGGAACATAAAAACTGGCGTTTTCAAAATAAGAAATTTGAAATTGCTAAATATTTTTATACAGTTCTATTTAGAACTAAATTACAAAACTTTTTTACATTTATGGAAAAAATTTTAAAAAAATGTTTACTACTTTTTAAGTAGATTAAAGTTGACTTTTACCTTTCGTAACTGAACATTTTTTGCTTCTTGAGCTAATAACTTTGTAAATTTTACATCTATCATTTTTTTCTAGCATATATAAGCATATATAAATTCTTTGAACCTTTCTCTACAAAAAAACTATGGAACACTTTTGAATTATGATTCATTTACTATTTTTGGAAAATTTTTGAAAAAATGCTTGCAATTGAAAAAAATCTATTTTCGTTAACATTGCCGGTTCTAGGGTTAAATTAAGATGCAAAATAACACGTTTTAGGCTTCCCAAAAGTACTTTAAAACGATATAGGTATGTATAATTTTCCACTTCTAATTATGATTCAGGCCTACTTTAGAATAATAACCATGATTCATCCCCCGCCAAATATTTCCGTGCGATGCCTCTAACCTCATAGGCTTGGAACACACGGCATTTTTTTTTTACCGACTGTGGATTAGTTACCGTCCCCGCTCATAAAAAGCCTCATTGGAATTCATTAAACTAAAGTGTCCAGTTCATTAATCACGAAGTAATGTAATGTATTATTTCTTTTATTGTTTTATTGATATGAACAGAGAGCAACTCTCGCTTTGTTGTTATTCCATGCCGATTGAAAAGGAAGCAAAAAATATACTTATTTTCGTTTGTCCAATCAATAAATAAAAGAAGAGAAGATTTTGGAGCATTCTACACTGTTTCCCGATTTGAGGAACTAGAAGAAACATTTTTCAATTATTTAAGAATGTCGGTTTCGTACTTTGACGAACTGCACACTTGGCTGAAGGATAGGCTAGTACTCTACGAAAAAAATACTAAAATAAGGAAAATTGGCGTGTATTTGGTCATATTCGCCACTGTTTCGGCGGAGAGATGGAAAATCCATCGACTGTAATGGCAGCGAGCGGCTGCACAGTTATCGTCAGCGGCAAATAAACAGTTCGTTTATTTTTCCGACGAATGTGTATGCTCTAATACTCTCCTTCGCGCCACTGTTGATATGACGGCGACGGCAAATAATCTTTGGCGGAAAAAGCAGTGTGCTGCCTTTAGAACACTATACTTTGATACAACTATACTGCATCTATATAAAATAAAGTGTCAGTGCCCAATTCAACCAAAGATAATGTCAGCAATATATTAATAATTTATTGTAGCTCAACATTTGCATAGGTGTTGAAAACAAGTTAGGTATTTTAATATAAACAAAGTCCGAAATATTTTTTCAATGGGGGGGGGGGGTA
>JAGFPH010001156.1:135142-151436 GCA_018207615.1 Philaenus spumarius
TTTTACTATCGAAGCTGATTGACGGAGAGCTTGAAATGTCTTTCAACACTGTTTGGCAGATGAGTTTAAATTTCTTTCAATCTTGTTTGGCGGGGAATTATTATGACGGAAGTAGGTGGGCGAGAAGATAAGATTACTAGGCTTCAGATATTTTACTAATGAAGCTGATTGACGGAGAGCTTGAAAATTGTGTCAAAGCCGTTTAGTGGGGAGCTTCATTAGTAAAATTTATAAATCCTAGTAATCCTATCTTCTCGTCCCCTACTTCCGTTATAATAGCTCCCCGCCAAACATTATTGAAAGAAATTTCAACTTCTCTGCCAAACAGCGTTGAAAGATATTTCATTTCCCGCCAAACAGTGTTGACTCAATTTTCAAACTACCCGCCAAACAGCTTTGAAGGAATTTTCAAGCTCTCCGTCAATCAAATCAGTGATGAAATAAATTAACTATTTTACATAGGTTTCTAAGTGCACATCCAAGACAGAGGCGCGAAGCACTGAGCATGCTCCTTTGGCGGCATTGTATTCATATCAATTCTTTTTTAGGCTGTGGAAGTATTCTTGCGGGAAAAGTTTTACAACAGGGTTGTTTTTTGGGACATAAAATATTTAACAGAAACTGAATCAACTAAGTTTTCTAAAATAAAATGTATTTCAGGTATCATTAGATAACTATAATAGAAAAGGAAAACTACCTGTATACTTTTATAGAATTAAGACACTAGTTAAGTATAGCTACTCTTCCTACAGTAGAACCAGTGGCCCTAATAAGTTTTGAATGGATTCCTGTTACCACGGTAACTACTAAACTACTATTGCTCAGTTATATCACCCTTTCTGTGATTGGGTGATTGTTATACATCATCTATTTTTTTTATGAATGATTCTCTAATCTAATTCCTTGTTAACAATAATTTTTGTTTCATAGACTGCATTGCCCAACTTAGAGGAGTTAATAGCCACACACAACGCTCTTACAATTCTAGACAAGGATTTCCACGGATTGCCAGTCCTATGTAGGGCTTATCTTTCTCATAATCACATTCAAATTATAAGCAAGGAGCTTGCTGAAAAAACACAATGTCAGCTGCATGGTGTCAATCGTGCTCTTAATATTTATTTAAATGGTGAGTTTATAAATACTATAATGTAAATAATTACAAAATACTGTATACTATGTAATGTGTTATGCATTTGTATTTATAAATTTCTCTTTGTCCTGCATATTTTACTTAGCATTACTCAAAGGCAACAAGGGAATAATAATTAATAATTATTTATTTTATTTAGTAGATATTATTTAAATTAATTTCTACTCTAGAGTAAACAGCATTCCCCTGCATGTTGAAAACAGAATATTCTCAAATTTAAAATTTGAATCATTGATGTAATTAAAATAATTCCAGGTTTAAAGCAATTTTAAATTTTACATGATTTTTCCATTTAAAACTGAGGTTTTTGTGGTAACTGATCTCCTGGATAACTTTTTCCGAGTAAAGCAATTTTAAATTTTACATGATTTTTCCATTTAAAACTGAGGTTTTTGCGGTAACTGATCTCCTGGATAACTTTTTCCGAGTAAAGCAATTTTAAATTTAACATGATTTTTCCATTTAAAACTGAGGTTTTTGCGGTAACTGATCTCCTGGATAACTTTTTCCGAGTAAAGCAATTTTAAATTTAACATGATTTTTCCATTTAAAACTGAGGTTTTTGCGGTAACTGATCTCCTGGATAACTTTTTCCGAGTAAAGCAATTTTAAATTTTACATGATTTTTCCATTTAAAACTGAGGTTTTTGTGGTAACTGATCTCCTGGATAACTTTTTCCGAGTAAAGCAATTTTAAATTTTACATGATTTTCCATTTAAAACTGAGGTTTTTGTGGTAACTGATCTCCTGGATAACTTTTTCCGAGTAAAGCAATTTTAAATTTAACATGATTTTTCCATTTAAAACTGAGGTTTTTGCGGTAACTGATCTCCTGGATAACTTTTTCCGAGTAAAGCAATTTTAAATTTTACATGATTTTTCCATTTAAAACTGAGGTTTTTGTGGTAACTGATCTCCTGGATAACTTTTTCCGAGTAAAGGAATTTTAAATTTAACATTGTTTTCTCTTAAGAAAATGGAGTTTTCGGAATATATCCTATTTTGGGTAACTGATTGTAGTGGTATTGGACCTATTAAACTTGGTGTTAGAAACAGAATATTCTCATATTTAAATCTGTAAGTTCCTGTATATCTGAGGAACTTCTAGACCAAAAGTTCCAGTAATTTACAATACGGCTGATTTTTTTTATAAGTACATTTAAGTATGTAGATTAACATAAAAAAAGTTTACCAGTCCATCGATTTCCCAAAGTCGAAAAAAAATCGATTATCATTTTTTTCCGATTATCCTTAATATTTTCGAGCTGGGATGAAGATAGGGAAAAATAAAAAATACCACCGTGTAGGGGAAGTATTTTTCAATAAAAAAGGTCATATGTACTTCTTTCCTCCGAGCAATGGTTTGTCTGGAATAAAATCGATAATGCAGGTATGTATTTTGCAGCAGAGGAAATCACTAAAAGTTGAAATCTCATTCATATATGAAGCGTTGGGTCATTCTAAATTGGCCGAATTTTAATATATCGAATTGAAACTTGAAATAGGAGTTAAAATATATATTTTAAACATTTATGCCGAGTCTCAGCTTGTTATCTTGAAAATGACCCGATCTAGAGCCACTTGACTTATCAATGGGTTTCTCGATTTTAGGAGTACTGGACCCACAAACTAATTTTAATCTATTACAGTGGGCTAAATAGTTTCCAAGATAAAGCAGCTTGAAATTTAAATTTTCTGTTTCATAATACAAGTAAAATAAACTAGAATAGGGCCCAGGTCTATCAGTGCAGTGCAGTTTATCTTCTAAATGTTTACTGTGTAATTCTTTTAGGAGACTGTTATTGACCACTCTTTGTTAACAAAGAAGACTATTACTTTTATTAAACAAATATAATAATAAAACTTAAAATTGAGTATACATTATTTTTAGACTTACTGATTGTGAAAAATGATTAGGCATGTTATTTTCAAGGGAGAAGATCATTCAAAACGAAAAAAACATTTTCACTATCTTTGATAAAGTTTAACTTAGTTGTGTCTCAAATGCAAATCTGAAATCATATTTAGAAATATTTCTCCTGTTATTTTAACATTTTCTTGTTTGGCTTGTGTACGTCAAGGGTTTATTGGTCAGATGTTGAACTTCCAGGAAAGCTGATTGGACAGTCTCTATACAATACTAACAGTCTGTTGTGTATTTTCAGATAATCCTTTGTGGTGTGATGATACGATGTTACAAACAATTAAACTAATGGAATCTACCAACAATACCAAAATACATGGAAGTGTTGACTGTGTACCAGATGTGAACAACACCTTAGTTGTTCCAATAGCATCTATCGCATAAGTAACGAAAGAGTTATAGCTTCCAATGGCTTTTAAGCAAGCACCATTTTAAAATGTGATATTTTTAACTATTTTGATTGTAGTTATAAATTATAAACTGTATATTTTTGTATTGGTTTGAACAACCAATTGTTTATTAGCAGTAACAATTTTTAACCTGTTTAAATTCTGTACAACAGTTCTGTTTGTATTTTATTTGAAAAACTACTTCTTGTCATGGTGTAGTTTAGAATTTTAAACCTTTTGTATATGCTCTTATTTTAAGCTATTTTTAATATGATTTGAATGCATATTACGTCAATTTTAGTCATTAGAACATAGTCACTAACTTAATGTAGGGTTTTAAATTTGTTCTTAATTAAGTATTTATAATAATTATTACATAGTATAGTTTCATTTTATATTTAAAAATTTTTAACTGGAAAGATTAGTAAATAAATTCTTTTTAATCAGCAGTTTTTTATGTACAGATAAAGTATGTATTTAATGGAGTACTATTAGTGTTTTTATATAAAATCACGAGTAAAAGGTGACAACTAACATTCTTGAATCAATCCCAGGATTATATATATATATATATATATATATATAATTCTGTCTAGATAGAGAACATTGAAACAATATTTACTTTTAAGGTACCTACTAAAATATTATTAATTTTTAATGTATACTATATTGTAATATGATTCAATCCAGATTTTAAAATGTAAACTGTGTACCCTGATATACACAAATAAAATATATTTATTTTGGTTTCTTTTCTAATTTTCTATAAATTTAAGATCTTATTTGATAATTTCTGATAAATGTTACTATGTTACAGAAAAAATTAAAACATAGAGAAAATAATGTGGTACATAAATATACAATTAAAAAACAAAATACAATGTACATATAAAAATGAGATACAGTACAAATATAAAGTACAAAAAAACTTAATACAAAAGTGTTAATTATATTACATAAAATAATAAATTTTTGAAAAAAATAAACCAACTTCAAAAAAAAAACAACAACAAAATGCTTAAACTAAAAAGTAAAAAATAATTAGTATATTGAGCAAACGTAATTTATTCAAAACCGATACAAACAAAATTTTGAAGTCGGCGCCAAATTTATTATTAATTTATTTAAATAACTCAACTTTACAACAAATTATAATGATTGGCGTTGTAAACATAACCCCAAAGTATAATCTATGCTGGGTTCGTTTAAGTATTACCGATTATGAGTTAAATTAGCTGTTATATTATATGTTACTCACGTATGCATACATGCATGTATGGACGTACACTCACTTTTATATTAATTGATTAAATGCGCAACACAACTCTGAATTCATTTTATTCGTGGAAATGTAGGCCTAAATGAATTTACGATGTTGTGAGCATTTATGTAATGTATTTATACCTAGTTGACTCAAATTTTCAACAAAAATATTTGCTAAATCATACAAATTTGAATAAACTGGCTTTTTAAGAAATATTTTATTAATAGCTGACCCGACAGACGTCCTGTCCAAATTTCAATAAATTTGGTTGTGATTGTTTTGTGAATTTGTGATAAGTTGTTGGAAAATGGTAAAAAAGAGAAATAAACGGTACCAGATAACTGCCACATACTTTCTCCCAGTTGAAACTTTATACCTTACCAAGAGTAGCATAGGAGGTGGTTATTTAGAATTGCAAAAGTAGGAAAATGTTAAAATGGAAAATATTAGATGCATGTAACACGCATCCATATTATATTATATTATTATTTAAACTATTCGATCGATTTCGAACAAATTTGCACCAAACATGTCAACATGCCTGTATAGCTCCACGATAAAAGGTTTTGAAAAATTTAGGAAAACCCCTTTTTGGCCAAAATCCCCCAAAAATCAGTTATCATTATTATTATTACCTAAACGAGAATGTTTAGAAAGATGCGGTTTTTTGCATATGGTAGGGTACATTAAAGGCTACAAATAAGCCAAATTTTATCAAAATCGTTAGAGCCGTTTTTGAGAAATTTTTATTTTTCTCGTTTTTTGGGGGTATAATCCCTTAAAAATCAAAAATTTGAAAAAATGAAAAAAAACGCTTGGAGATATTCCAGAACTACACCTACATACCAAATTTCATCAAAATCGGACCATTGGTATGGTCTCCAGCTCTGTACACATCCTTACAGACACACGGACAGACATCACAAAAAACCAATTTTTTGGGTTCAGGGAGCACCAAAACTAATAATTCCACTAAAAATATTTTTGGGTTCAGGGAGCATCAACACAAATAATTCCACTACACATTTTTGGGGGTTCAGGGAGCACCAAAACAGATAATTCCACTAAAAATTCAAATTCAAAAATTTCGACGAAAACAATACTTTCTCCATATACTACGTATAGGGTGGAGAAAGTAAAAAACGTATTTCTGAGCCATCATTGTATCTTTTAACGATTGAAGAAATGGATATGAAATTTGAGGAGTAGTAGATTCAGAAGAACGAAAATAGTGTTAAATTCTAGGTAAATTTGGCACCGACTTCAAAAATGTGTTTGTATCGGCTTTGAATAAATTATGTTTGTTCAATATACTAATTATTGAATTATTGTTTACTTTTTAGTTTCAGCATTTTTTTTTTTTTTTTTTTTTTTTTTTTTTGAATATGGTTTATTTTTCAAAAATTTATTATTTTTTGATTTTTAGAACGATGTGTAGATTAAAGAAAAAATTTGATTTCCTTTAAGGTGTTTATGAATTTGAATTTACTGTATAATGCGATTTAAGTAGTACGTTTTTTTAAATTATTTTTTTATTATTTTATTAAAAAAATTATAAAAAATAGCTAAAAAGCTATAAAGACAGGTATAAAAATGTTTCACTTACTTACCTGAACTAAGTATTTTACAACATTTATACCATTTTTTACTTATTTACATGAAGGATGACAGAAAAACAAGTTTCCCTTATTTACCTGACCGAAGACGGGTACAACAGCAATACAAAATTTGGTATGACAAAAATATAAACATCTGTTCCTTATTTACATGACCGAAGCTGGGTACGACAGCTATAATAAGTTTTTCTTATTTACCTGACTGAAACCAGGCACAACAGCTATAAAAAGTTATACTTATTTACCTGAACTAGCCTGGTACGTCAGCTAAAAAAAAGTGTTCCTTGTTAATCTGACCGAATCCTGGTACGACAGCTATAAAAAAGTTTCACTTATTTACCTGAACAAAGCAGGGTACGACAGCTGTAACAAGTTTTCCATATTTACCTGACCGAAATCGGGTACAACTGTTATAAAAAAGTTTTAGTTATTTGCCTGAACTAAGCTGGTACGACAGCTATAAACCAGTAATATATTACACTAGAGAAAAATTGAATCGATTCGTGTCGTTGGGTATTTGTGACGATTCGTGACTTGAGATTTCATATAGATACCCACGCTAAAAAATGTCAATGGGTCAACAGAAGTTTTAACTTCAAAAAGATTTATCGAAATCGGTTCATTAATTCCGGAATAATCGCTGGACTGACCACGATTATTAATAATCGACCACGCAGCTGAATCGCTGACGTGAGTTGAGCAAATTTCCAAAATTAAGTTTATAGGCCCATGTTTTAGGGTTTCAACCAACAATTTGGGAAATAGGTCTATTCACGACGGCGCTGAATAGCTGCAAAATGGTTCGCACGCCATTCCTCATATTGGGAGTATCTTCAATACACAAAGCATTGCGTGCTTTGCACGCCATTCCGCATATTGGGGGCGTCTTCAATACACAATGCATTGTGTGCCTCGCACGCCATTTCGCATATTGTGATTATCTTCAATATACAATGCATTGCGTGATTCGCACGCCATTCAGCATATTGGGAGTATCTTCAATACATAAAGCATTGCGTGCTTCGCACACCAACCCCACGGTAGAATCCATGGTATTTTACATTTTGATCGATTTTGGGGGAACCAAGCGAGCTGTAAAGACGCTTAAAAAAACAAAATGTGCAGAATAACATCCTACATTTATATTTGTAGAAAAAACTAAAAAATAAATTAATTCTCGTACGAAAAATCTCTAAAAATAGTTACTTCCGGTCAAAAAACATGTTTTCGATTGTTGGATTTTTTTGGCTAACGAACTCTCCGAGCGATGTAGACAACAACATGTGTACCAAATTTGAACCAAATCGGACTTAAAATGCGGCCGCTAGAATGCGAACACATATAATTATACATACATATATATGATTTTTAATGACACTCCAAAACGTGTTTTGGGGACCATGATCGGTGCTCATTTGCTACTCCCGACATTGGGTCTTACCATAAGGGCCACTGCAATAGCTCATTTTTCCTATGGAAATTCACTAAAAACATATAATGAACTATCTGAATACCCGTGCTTCGCTACGGAGAATTGTTTTGCATCACTATGTTACATAATTGTAATATTTCTCCCTCATTTTCTTTCATATTTTATTTCACGAAAGTGAATTATTACATGTATTTTCAATTAGTTTGGTATGTTATGTTTATTGGCTGCCCGTCAATTGTCTCCTTCAAGGTATGTTTGTTGAATAATTTAAATCAATTAAAAATAAAGAATTCAGAGTGAAGAGCGTCTTCTTTTTCAACCGCTAAATCTACAGACTGGTAAACCACAGTCTTAGCTGGAATTGCAGATGGAACAGATACGACTTTAATATGCGCATGCATAGATCGGGATAGATTTGATCAGCTTTACGCATTTAAATATTTCCTTAAATGCCAAATTTTCTATCTCTTTCTTTAAGGAAAGAATACCAACTAATATTTATCAATAACGACAAATATATGAGATTTTATAGAATCCAAAAAAATATCTAATTCATCCACCTTATTTCTAGAAAACTTGACATATGTAAAAGAGAAAAAATATTCAAAATACTTTCAACATTATTAATGACTCTTTATATAATATGTTTATGTACTTGACATATGATGACCAAGACTTTATTAATATAAAAAATACAGTACTACCTGTCATATTCAGCCTAATGTGGTGCCGGCTGATTCGGATAACCGTTAATTCGGCATATGTTAAACAGTGCCATAAATCATAACTGGATCGGTACTAAACGACAATTATTAAGCCCAACGTTGGAATTGCAACTGTGTTTCTGCTAAAAGTTATACTTTTCACATTTAAATCTTTTGTAAAATATTTGTTATTTATCTTTTGTAATTACACAAATTAAAGTACATTATTAAGTAGGATAACAATTTAGTACACAACCTGTAGCATAGCCAGGATTCTATTTAGGAGGGGGGGGGGGCACATGGACATGACTGCAGGTTACGAAGCAAAACTTTTTTCAAGAAAATTTTTTGAACATCTGTAACCATCTTCTAAAATTGAAATTTTGACAGTAAAGCATCATAAAAACAAAAAAACAAATCAACTGTTGGGGTAAATTATTTGATTGATCTTTTGTTGAACGAAATATACAGGAAACAATAAGTGGATGCTTAGAAATAATCATATACTTAATACAATAAGGGTTTTCTCTGATACATCCCTTTTTCAAACGTCCAACTTAACCAATTTTTACGATTGAGGTGTCATTTTAAAGCTTATGATCCAGCGCACCGGCGAATGGTAATTAAAAAGGTCATTTCGTTTAGGGCTTTGCGTGTGCCTCTTTGCAATTACGAGCCAATTCTGAAGGTCAGCAACAGGTCACAGTAGATAAAGTTGATATCTACTTAAATTGCCGCTATGTAAGTCCAACTGAAGCGATGTGGCGGCTGAATGAGTGACCTTTTTTCAACCGTTCTCACAGTGTAGAACGGCTCCCTATTCATTTTAAAGAAGAACAATTGGTGTAGATTCTACATGTACTAATATTGCAAAGGATACTAAGCTGTAGGCTTATTTTCAACTATGCCGTGAAGAAGAAACAGCCCGTCAATTTCTATACCACGAAATTCCTGAGCACTATGTTTGGTCAAAAGGGAGGTGGAAAATTAGACAGAGGAACTGTAAGTGTATTGGACGCATTTACACTGTAAATCCAGTTGACGTTGAAAGGTTTTACCTCTGTCTTTTAGTTTTACACATAAGAGGACCAACATCATTCTTGGACTTACGAACAGTCGATGGTATAGAATGCCACATTTTTCAACAGGCTGCAGAAAAGCTGCATTTAGTCAGTAACAATGAAAATTGGAAAAATTGTTTGTAAGATTCAGCTGGCCACCAAATTTCGGTACAATTGAGATGGCTTTTCGCCATATCTGCATATTCTGTTCACCTTTTAACATCTTAGACTTATGGAAAACATTTAAAGAGGCGCTGTCTGAGGACTTTTGAAAGGACCACCAGCCCGAGATGTCTTATCGTTTAAGGTTACAGAAGTTACAAATAATTTTAAAACAACATGGAAGAAACTGCAACCATTTCAATCTATCACAACCTCCTCCAATTGTACAGCAAATGATATTTGCCTACGAGGGTGATGAAGAACGTTGAAATGGAGAAAAAGCTTATTATAAACTTAACCACGAACAGAAAACGGTAGTCGACAAAATTTTTAACTCTGTAAGGAATCAACTTCCAACTTGTTTTTCATTGATGGATCAGTTGGCTCTGGCAAAACATTTATTTACAAAACTTTGTGTCACATTCTACGAGGAGAAGATAAGACTGTATTACCAGTCGCATAGACTGGCATTGCTGCTATTCTCCTTCATGGAGGACTTACTTCACACACACTGTTTAAGTTACCTGTGCACATCTTGGACACTTCTGTTTCTTCTATTAGGCCTCACCCAAAAGATGCAAATATAATTCCAGAAGCTGATTTGTTTATTTGGGATGAAGTTTCCATGGTCCCTAAAGACGCTCTTACAGTGGTAGACAGACTTCTACAAGAAATAATGAACGATAATCTGCTGTTTGGAGGCAAAATTATTGTGTTTGGAGGGGATTTTCACCAAGTACTTCCAGTTCAAAAGCATGCCAACACAACCTCTATTGTCGATATAACGATTAAACGATCACCCTTATGGTCTCATGTGCAAGTGAGAAACTTAACCATGAACATGCGTGCGAATGTTGACGAGGATTTTAGAGAGTGGTTGTTAAAATCAGGTAATGGTGAGCTCAAAATAAAAACAGATGTCTCAAATGAAGCCGTCAAAATCCCAAGGCGATGTTATATTGTGATGGAAAATTCATAGGCAAAAACGTTTTTAATACCAATGTAATCAATGAAGAAAATTTTTGAAAATACTTTTGTCAGTAATTCTCTGTCCGAAAAACGATGACTGTGAAACAATAAACGATTTTGTTGTTTCTAAGCTATTACTAGGCGAAGGAAAAACATACATAAGTTGTGATTCAATACTAGCTGATGGAAACAACAATGACCAACTTTATCCAGTAGAGTTCTTAAACTCATTAAACCCGTCCGGGCTACCACCTCACAAACTAACACTGAAGAAAAATGCAATAGTCATTTTAATCAGGAATTTTCATTCGAAAGCAGTACTTATTAATGGTGCCAAAATGGTAATAACTCATTTAGGGGAACATACTATTACAGGAAAATAATTGGTTCTGGTAAAACGTGCATAATACCCCGAATAGATTTAACACAGTCAGACATAACATGCCCATTCAAATGGTTCGAAGACAGTTTCCAATAAAGCTAGCGTTTGCCATAACAGTAAATAAAGCGCAGGGCCAAACCTTTGACAAAGCTGGTTTGTATTTGCCAGAACCTGTATTTTCTCACGGACAACTTTATGTTGCTTTTTCAAGAGTTAGACGATTTTCTGATATAAATAGTGTCAGTAAAAGAAACTATCAAGCAAAAGTAACACAGGATGGTGTAATTACTTCAAACATTGTAATTAAAGAAGTTTTGTAATAAAAATTGTTAGTTTTTTTACTGTAAAATATCATTTTTCTTAATAACATTTAAATTTCACGTGAAAAGGTTAACGTTATAATAACTGTGAGTTTAAAGTCATTTAATTTCTTCGAATTGTAGGTAACTTTCTCACATACAGAAAAAAAATTAAAATGCGCAATTTGTGCACGGGCCCTCTAGTCAATTTTAATTGAACATCATAGACATGCTATTTATACACAAACACATATTTTCGTTAATTGTTAATTCAACATAAAAATAAATTGAATGTAATTTCAGTTTTTGAATTTTCTTCACATGAGGAGTTTCCTTTTCGGATTCCATTTCATCAAGGACTTGGTCTGCTGTGAACGGTACTGGATAATGTATGGACATCAGGACAAGGCTGTTGAGCCGTTCATTCTGCATGGAGTTTCTAAGGTAATTTTTTTATTCTTTTTAGAGATAAAAATTACCTTTACACCTCACAAGTTGAAACAGGCAATGTAGCTAACACTTTCAAAAGATAACTAATGTTTACATAAAAGTTCTCATCACACTCATCTAGACTTGGTGGTGGACCAACCAGCAATGTACAGATTATCATTCCTACTTAGTGGCAGATTTAGCAGGTCAGCATTTGCTGACTGGACCATTTGAGCATTGGCCACTTTCACCAGAAAACACTGCACGCAATGTTTCTTTTCGTACACTAGGTCAGTAGGGAGGAGCTGTGTGGGCATAGCGTGGAGAGCCTCGTCCACTAAGAGCGCGGCGCGGCAGAACTGTTTTCCCTCCATTCTGGTCACCTGATATTCAGTCATGGTTTGACAGTATTCAAAGATACAACGATGAACACAGACAGTGATGAAGAAATGTTTTTCTTGCAACCTTAGTTGAAGCAGAAGAATAAAAAGTAAAAAAACCTACGATTTGGGTACTTGAAATTAATTCAAAAAGACTCACCTTTGGAGAATATTATCATCTTTTCCCAGACCTCTTGAGAGATGATAAAACATTGTAAGGGAGACAAATAATTTTTTGTTAAAAGGTAATGAATCTACAAAATAAACTTACTTTTGAATTGCGACACATGCAGAGAGACTTTGTTGTGACTGTAGACCACCTGCCGATATGAGAGTTTGGATAGGTACGAATGTTGCCGAATACAATTCCGAACTCAAAAAATTCTGACCACGACCTTGTCCACTAGGTAGAGAAGCGCGGCGCAGCGTAGTACCGACCTCCAACAGTTTGTACTTTATTCGAAAATGTTGCCTCGCTACCTCCCTAATGGATGAAGCCTTTAGGTTAGAATTAAAATAAATTTTGTTTTTCTTGGAAAAATTACTCTTCTAATTTTTCAATTTAAAAATTTAATAAACTAGTTATAAACAAATGTTTGCTCCAAGTAATAAACCATATTAGGTTGTTTCTAGCTCGTAAAGTTTTATGATTCTAAACAAAACTATTATTTCGTCGTAAATAAATTTTGTTCGAGGAGAAGTTATGCACCAAAGTGCACCTTTCTCAAATAATAATACCGTAGTGTTAACTAAATATTTGTATACATATTGTCATCAGTAATTAATTTGAATTCTGTTTTAATAGTGGCAATTATTGATTTCTGGCTAATTTATTTCACAAGTTACATAAATGTACAACTAATTAATATTGTAACTTTAGAGTTTTGTGTTTGTGAATCATTGGTTAGTTAGTTGTCTTGAAAATAATAAGCTATTTATAACCGGCGATATTTTGAAAATTGTACACTTTACAATAAAAACTATTTATTGCAACTTGCAATAAGCGATGTTTTATAAACCTAATAGTAGATTTTTTTAGAAGCAGGTATACCCAACCACTATAATAGTGTTCCTAAGTCAATTGTTAAGAGCAATGAACCATCTCGCCTTCTACTACCTGGCAAAACATTGCTGCTGATAAAAACTCAAGAAAGTCACACCATTAGTTCTGTAATCAGGATTTTAAATATAAATCTGTACAGACTATCTATGTTCAGACTGATAGAATCTCTCCCTCCAATTTGAATGTAACTTCTCATGATGGCATATTTGCAGTTTTACGCTGATATTGTGATTTCTCTCTCTTCTTGGAAGAGGTATACAAAGTGTTATGGCACACACAGCTGCCAAAGTTTTAATGCAATAGAAGAAATACAGTACATGTATATTCAAGTGGCAAATTTATTGTTTAGGTATTTCAGAAAAAAAAAATCCATTTGCATTTTAAATCTAACCCTGAGAATTATTTGTAACTTTCTATTTCAACATTTAGAGGAGAAATTGTTGTTTTAACTTTAAGACTTTTCTGTTTTTAAAATGTTGGTATCTTTGTAAAAAGGAAATACAATTTTTAAGTTGGTAATAATGAAAAACATGTACCACTGCAGTAGCTGTTTTTATTAAAATTATTTATGGTGCAATGTAAGATATACATTAATGCTAATGTTAATACAGCTTGGGAAATATTAAGTACAGTGAAACCTATTTATACCAGACTTAGTGTAAGAGAAAAACTGTCCAAGACATAAAAATCTGAAGTCCTGAATTCCAACCAAGTTCATACATAAATATGAATAAGTAGAAAACTGAATTACTGTTGTGCAAGTTGTCTATTAGTACTGCAAGCTAGAAACAAAATTGTAATAATGTTTGAATTAATTTATTTAACTTGCTGACATCTGAATAAAATATGAAGGATAATAATCCTAAACAATTACTCAGAAACGACTGAACAGCCAAAACGGCCATTTTAGTACAAGTAAGGATGGTAAAAATTGTGTCAATATTTTTGTTTTAATCCGAAAGTCTTATATACAGAATGTTCATAAAGTCCCTTTAACCCCTTTATTATTTTTGTTATTGAAAATAAGTTAACAAAACTTTGTATATATCTTGTGATGCATAACAGGACAATTTTTTTAACATATCTGAACCTTTATGATTTTGGAGGGCTTGGGTGGGGTAGGGGGTAAACAATTTTAAATATAAAGTTAGGTCATGTAATACACCATTGAAAAGCTTATTAAAAGAGAAACAGAATGGCGCAAACTAGAGCTTAGTATCTTGCTTTGTTTCAAAGTAATGGACAATCAAAGTTCTGGAAAATGGTATTGTTATCATAACATCAAAGCACGTTATTAATTTGTTAATATTAGGAATAAGTAGGTTGTATGTTATTTTGAAGCGGACTCCTCAATTTAAAAAAAGGAGGGAACCATAAACATGATTACAATATCAACTAAAATAATTTTTAATTTAAAAATTAATATTTAATAAAAAAACTATTTGAAGGTGAACTCTAATTTTATACACCGTAAGCCAGTGGTTGTCAACTTGTGGGGTAGTATAACTAACAGTGGAAAAACGTCAAAAGACATTTAGTGTAAAAATAAAATCAAGTACATTAAACGTCTTACCAATCAAATTTTGATGTTGAATTAAATTAAACATTATCAAACAATCAAATTATAAGGTATTAATTTAATGTACATCAATTTTAACCACAATGAACAAAAATAATAATAATAATGATATGATTATTCAATTAATCATATTTAAATGATAAGATTCTTTTTGTAAAGAGTTAAAGTATCATAAGCAAGCTACTGTGGAAAACATAAATAATATTGTTTTGAATTTGATGTTACAGATATACGCCCACCTGTAATACCGTATATAATTATTCAAAAACTAATTTTCATAAGTTAGGTATCGTTGCTGTGCAGGTTGATTAAATATATAAACATTTCTGGGTTGATCTAGATTATCAAATATTTACATTTTTGAAAAATATTTTAAAGTAAAAGTAAATTCAGTGATGAAAAACTGTTTACCAAATATTTATTTTTTCGCTTTGAGATAGCTTTAATTTTGGAAGACTATTGTTTGGCCCAGCCAGTAATCTGGTATTTTGAAGTGGTCTCCTCAATTTAAAAAAAGGAGAGAAGCGTAAACATAATTACAATATTAACTCACATAATTTTTTATTGAAAAACAAATATTTAATTTAAAAATTATTTGAAAGTGAATTCAAATTTTATGTACCATAAACCAGTGGTTGTCAACTTATGGGGTATAACTAACTGTGGGAAAACGACAAAAGACATGGAGTGTCAACTCAATTTAAAAATAAACGGTACCAGATAACTGCCACATACTTTCTCCCAGTTGAAACTTTATACCTTCCCAAGAGTAGCATAGGAGATGGTTATTTAGAATTGCAAAAGTAGGAAAATGTTACCATAGAAAATATTAGATGCATGTAACACACATCCATATTATATTATTATACTAGCTAGCCCGATCCGGCTTTGCACGGATAGACAAATCAAAGTTAAATGTATATTAACAAATATATATTATATCAATGAATATAAATTACACTATGTATTTCTTATGGGGAGTTTTAATAACTTTCATCCCCCCCCCAAACCTCCCCTAAAATGTCGATTTTTTAAAACCCTTTCTTAGCGAGCACCTATGACCCTACAGAAAGCTACCTAACAAATTTCATTCCAATCCGTTCAGTGGATTTAAAGAAATCATGATTTAGTAACTTTGAACCCCTCGCCCTAAACTCCCCTAAAATTTCGAATATTTTTAAAACCTTTCTAAGTGAGCCACTATGGCCCTAGAGGAAGCTACATACCAAATTTAATTCCAATTCGTTCAGTACTTTTAGAGAAATTGTGATTTAGTAACTTTGAACCCCCCGCCCTAAACCCCCATAAAATTTCGAATTTTTTTAAAACCTTTCTTAGTGAGCCCCTATGGCTCTAGATGAAGCTACACACCAAATTTTATTCCAATCCGTTCAGTAGTTTTAGAGAAATCGTGATTTAGTAACTTAGAACCATACCCCCAACCCCCCTAAAATTTCGAATTTTTTGAAAACCTTTCTTGGTGAGTC
>JAGFPH010001156.1:198419-243168 GCA_018207615.1 Philaenus spumarius
ATTATTTATTTATTATATAATTTGAAAGTTTTTTTTATTACAATGGAAGCGACTAGGCAGTCCATACGTAGTTCGTTATCGCAAGTTGCTCGAGCAATCTGGGCAGGAGCAAAGGATAAAATAAAATTCTAACACTTAAAGATTCCAAAAGTAGCCTGACTACGCACGAATTACATCCACTTGCGACTAGGCTTATCATCGTATTGTAGGTGAATCATGAATCATATATATTAATTGCAAAAGATTTGTAATCTTACGAAACATCCGTTTTTAAAGGTATATACAAATTGTTTAGAAACTAATGAAACAATCAACATTTCTTTTATCACGTTAGTCATTTAATTTTTAAGCCCATGCAAAACCCATAATAGAAAAGCTTGTTATAAAATTTCGCCCAAATTAAAATTACAATTATTGTGCCATCATTATGTGTAAGCTTACAAAAAGGGAGACACACCATTGCTTGGACACCGTAGTGGTGAATGAGAGAGGGCCGTGCCACACTATACTGTTTCATAAATGTTTGTATCTTTAATAGATTTTCTGTCATGTATGAAAATAACACCACTGGTTTGTTTGAACATTTTATTTGAAATAAACATTTGTTTTAATAGCAACATTAAAAACTACACATATCTTAAAATGTTTAATAAATTATACCGATACTGTAATTTCCAACTGTTGGCCCAAATTTGTTACTTTTTGGTAATACCCATTGTATAAAAATCGCGTATCTTGTACAAAATACATATAAAACGATAGCACACAAGTTATTTTCGAAATCGTGACCCCGAATAGCTACGTGTGATGTAGCAGATCTACAGTTATAAATGAGATTACAGTTTATAACTATGAGATTACATTAACTTTATTAGCTATGACTAAGAGTGTAGACTTCATTGGAATGTGCTGAATTTCTAGGTGACGTGTGAATCCAAGCCTTGCTTGCTAAAGACAAAGGGCAGTCTGGGTAGGGATGTTGGACCGGTAGCACACGTGTAGCAGATAATCATAATTGTAGAAAAAAAAGTTAGGTGTTTAATAAATTTGTAATTTAAATAATTGTGTTTCGGTTTAATAAACAATACCGCTGCACCGCCGCCTCCTTACATAAGATCCTTTCTATATATTATAAAACTATCGTTTTCTTAACCAAAACATATAAAACTATAATGTAATAGGAATCATTAAGCATTATGACCTTTTTACTGTCAAAATTATTCTTTCCATACACAAAAACATAAAAAACGATACCCTACAAGGTATTTTCAAATGTTGGATCAAAGTTGTGACCCTTTCGTGCTACGAAAATGTCTTTATCAAAATCTGATTTCTCGTATCGAAATACATATTAAACCATACCCAAAACAACAATTTCAAAATGTTTACCTAAAATAGTGCCCCCAAAGCACTACGACTCTTTAATTGCTAAAATATAGTTTGTCGTACCCAAAAACAAAAAAAACGATATCCCACTCGGTATTTTCAAACTTTGGACTCAAAAATCAATACCCCGAAGCGCTACGACCTATTTCCTGTCACAGTCAGGTTTTTCAGATCCAAAAACATATATACATTAATATCCTACATGGTATTTTCAAAATTTTGATTCCAAAATTGTGACCCCAAAGGGCTACGACCCTTACCCTAACAAAATCGGGTTTCTCGTATCCAAAAATACGTTAAACGATACCACATAAGGTATTTTCAAAATGTTTTCTCAAATTTGTTACCCTTTCGCTATACGACTATTTCTTTATCAAAATCTGATTTCTGGTACCAAAATATCCACTAACCCATACCCCACACGATATTTTCAAAATGATATAATAAAATAGTAACCCCGAAGCGCTACGACTCTTTAACTGTCAAAATATGATTTCTCGTACCCAAAAACATATAAAAAGATTTCTCACACTTTATTTTCAAAATTTCGGCTCCAAAATCGGAACCCATATGCGCTACGACCTTTTTTCCTGTCACAATCAGGGTTTTCATACCCAAAAACATATACAACAATATCCTACATAGTATTTTAGAAATTTTGATTCCAAAATTGTGACCCCGAAGCGCTACGACTCTTCAACTGTCAAAATCTGATTTCTCGTACCCAAAAACATATAAAACGACATCTAACACTTCATTTTCAAAATTTTACTCCAAAATCAGGACCCTTAAGCGCTACGACTCTGTAACTGTCATAATTGGATTTCCCATACCAAAAATCTTATAAAACGATACCCCACATGGTATCCTCTTTCTTTACTCCGTTGGTAGCAATGTTCTCGATAACTGTGCGCGTATTTATTTTTAATTTTGATGCACCTAACGCGAGCGAATCATACAAATGCACTCTCATTACATTTTCAAAACGTTACACTAAGTAACTGCTCAATCCATGGAAAGAGTGTAAAAAAATTCTTTCGAAATCGCATAGTCACAGGTAATACAATACTATATTGTAGTAATTTCAGTTTTGGGTATACCATGACGTATATTTATGTTTTAAACAATACTCCAAGTAAAGCCAAACAGTTTAAGACCCTTTTCTTTGAAATCGCATAGTCAGAAGTTGTAATTTAGGTGCTGGGATTGTATATTACTTTGACCAACTTGAGTAAGATTTCTAAAGATATATAGTAGAGCCGTATATAAATAATATACTTTTCTAAGGTGTCTTAAGTTGGTTTTGTCCAACTTAAGACGCCTTGATCAACTAGAGGTTTCAGAGCCACATGAGTTGTAATATTTTCCGCGCCAGATCAACTTCGATCTCAAAAACAGAACTATATATATATATTTATATAATACACTGTATATATATAGAAAATATGTTATATTTACTTTTGTTTTTAAAATTGTTGCTCGATGTTATATTTTAATTTGATTTTATATAATTAAATAATTTCAATTGGTATACATTTGATAATGTACCCATTTTTTATTGCAATAAGGAGATATATAAATATATATAGGGGAGGGGGGTTGTGTATAGAGGGGGGGCGCTAAAAATGACTCTCGCATGTTCAGGAAAAACCCCCTGCACCGGCCCTGGATTTACATATCCAAGGGTGTGCAATGTTAATAGGTACTTTTCCATTACGTTCAATTCAAAAGACCACTGATTTGAACAAACAGCATATCTTAAATAAATTTACATATCAACTGAAGTAACTAGATTTACAAATACCCTACATTTACTAAGTACAGTAATGCAAAAAAACTAACCCTTCTTTAAAAAGTAACTTATAAAAGGTTTTCTACTTTAAACAATAGGCTAGAATATTACAAATACACAGATAAGCTTCGTAAAAAACTCATAGAACCTTGTAAAACAATGAGTGAATAAGCCTATGTGCTCTTACAATAAATCCAATGTTAATGCTATATTAAATATAAGTTTTCCATATACAGGGTGTTTACTGAAAACCCTTCAGGACTTTGGGATATGATTCCTCATACAAAAAGTAAGAAAAAAGTTAATATAAACATAGGTCCGAAAACGCTTCGTTTTCCAGATATCCGCCATTTTGTTTTCTGTACAAAATAATTCATATCTAGAGAACGGTTTGACTGATTGAGTTCAAACTTGGTATGAAGTTTAACCTGACAATGATATACCTCAAGAAAATAAACGATTAAATCCAATCATGAGTTTCAAAATGATGGCTGTTTGAAAATTACAAACCTAAATTACTCCAAAACCGTACATTTTAACGAAAAATATCAAGACACCTTTTTTGTAGCCCTTTTGATTCCCCATCGGATGGTGTAACTGACAAAACAATCGAATGAAGGATAATAGCTAAGTTAAAAGGTAATGACAAAAAATGTCCATACAATATCGAAAGACTGGTAAACTTTTTTTTATATTAATCTACATACTTTAAGGTACTTATAAAAAAAATCTGCCGTATTGCAAATTACTGGTAGTTGTGACCTACACCGACTGGGCTATGTAGGCTACATTTTATTTTTAAGCCGTCTTAAATATAAATAGTAAATTAGGATTAAATTTGAGATTTATTTGAATTACTTTTGATAAACAAAACAACTTTAAACTACAATTTTATTGATATTTTACTTTGCGATTTATATGAAGTGAAGATTAAATTTGAACATGATATGCATTTACTGACTTTGTCTACAGTTTGTAAGTTATATATTTATTTTGTAGTTGTCTTCCATATAAATTGTCAACTAGGTTAAATTTGATATGTAATTACAGTACTGCGTTTAATATAGACTATACTTTTATTACTTTATTATTGACACTTTACTTTGAGATTATTTTATCATGGAGTGTCCTATAATATGAACTTTTTTTAAAATATATGTAACTATAGGTTACTGACTTTATAATCGTGATTATTTTGTGATGGAGTGTCATATAATATGAAGGCCTACTTTTTTTTAAGCACAGAGAATAATGGATCCATTTACCATTAATCTCTGTGCTTTGGCAATATTATTATGTTTCTTCTTTTGTATTATCATTTAAACATTTCATCACTTTCAATTGTTAAAGTTTTATTTTATAAATAATCTTTATTAATGGGTTATCTAACCATGTTGGTTAAAGGGTTTTTCAGAATGACAACATAACATTATTTACCTACTTAATTGTTATTATACATTTTTTTACAAACTAGATTTTGTTTATATTGCCTAAACCTAGGGTTATACATGACATTTTAATCAGCTGTTCAATAATTTATATTAATATCTAACCCATTTGTATAACCCATTTCATAAGATTTTAATAATATTCAAAAATTTCTAAGCTACCTTAGATCACAAAATGTTTGTAATAAAAAAACTGTCAAGTATTTACTTCAGTAAGTCAGTGAATAAAAATCAGGAATTAAATTATTCGATAAACATTTGTACAAAACATACTCTAATAAGTTTAAAATGTTTAAAACTTGTATCGGTTCAGTTAAAGTTGGTTCAAGAATCTTTTATTAGCTTATAACTTATTCAAAAAGTATGTCTCATTTAAAAACATAAGTTTGAATTAAATTATAATACAAATAAAACAATTTATCTTAGTAAATAGACTATTCTGTACTTAATTTCTACGGAAATTATTTCCCGTAATGAAAATAGGCTTTTTTGTTACATTTACACTTATAACAGAAGAGTAAACGTTGAATTCCCAACTAACCCAACTTGCAGTCTAAACGAGGCGGGGAAGTGGGACATTTCCCCCGCTACCATCACATCCTTCCCCGCTCGTCTCTCTCTCTCTCTTGCAACGTGCATTAGGACATCCTAGCGCGGCCACCGGACTAGATCGGAACTACAACTAGAGCGTACGATCCCGCCGTTTAAATGTTTCCTCTGTATATTCCTTCTCTGTGTTTTAATCTATCTCGGGTAGTGAATTCAATGACCTGATTGATATATGATGAAAAGGATCAGATTAGGCCAAACAAAGTAGACGATTTAGAAATAATTACCTTTGACATTTATTAATATCATAAAATATACGACAAAGAAAAATAAATTCAAATACATACAGATTATAGACTATAAGTTTAAAGAGAGCTGTTGATTTATAAAAAAAAAGAATTTTAAGTGCACTGTACTTACGAAAAGCAGACCACAAACTTATTAATTTTAAAAAAGAAAACCCCACTCGCACGCGCAAAAACTCCTGTAGTCTAGTTCATTGTCGTGTCCGATTTACTGTCACATTAACTTAAGCGATCGCACTATACACCATTTGACGATGAGATACTACTTTGTACTTGTAGTTTAATAGCCGGTTGCAAGAACATTCATTAAATCTCCCATTACGTAAAGGTCCATTAAAATAAAGTTCAATTAAATATAGCCATGTGTTGCAAGATCATTTTTAACGGTGCTTTACGTAATGGATGTTTAAAGCTAGATTAAATATAACAACTCTTTAACAGTAGCCAACATGGCGGATTTTGAACATATGATTTCCAGTAGTCTTGTTTTTGAGGTTAGTATATTTGTTTACTTCCTCTTGTTATTTTTGTGTCAATTTATTCTGGTTGTACTTAAAATGGAAAATAAACCCAAGAGAGTTAAAAGGAAAAACTTCACTGAAACTGAAAAGGAAATTCTTTTTCAAATTGTAATCTATATAGATATATAAAATCCAAAACCCACTCACTCACTTACTGACTGACTGACTGACTGATCACAGTATCTCAAAAACTTTACCACCTAGGAACTTGAAATTTGGTACATATATTGCTCATAGGCAGTAGAGGCGCACTAAGAAAGGATTTTAAAATATTTGGCCTGTAAGGGTTGAATCAACCCCTAAAATGATAAATATTGTTTGTTATATATCTTAAAAACCCTACCTCCTAAAAAGGTGAAATTTGATACACGTATTTGTCATAGGGGCTAGAGGCACAATAAGAAAGGATTTTAAAATATTTGACCTGTAAGGGTTGAAACAACCCCTAAAACAATAAATATTGTTTGTTATACTTTACTTAAAGCCAGAAAGCTGAAAATTTGTAATATTTTCATTTCTTATAAGATAAATATAAAAACTAAAAAAGTTTTACATTTTTTAAGTGCTGCTAAGGGGTGAAAACGTGATAACAACCCCTAAAACCATAAATATACATTTTTATACTTTCCTTAAAGCTAGAGAGTTGAAATTTTTGCACATTTATTTCTTATAAGATACATACAACAAATAAACCAGTTTTACGTCTTGTCAGGTTCTGCTAAGGGGTGAAAATTTAGTAACAACCCCTAAAACTACAAATATTAAATGAAACAACCCCTAAAACAAAAAATATTGTTTATTATTTATATCAAAAACCCTAGCACGTAGGAACGTGAAATTTGATACACGTATTTGTGATATAGAGGCGCACTAAGAAAGGATTTTTAAATATTTGGCCTGTAAGTGTTGAAACAACCTCTAAAACAATAAACATTGTTTGTTATACTTTCTTTAAAGCTAGAAAGCTGAAATTGTGTACATTTATTTCTTACAAGATATAAAAAAAAACCAGTTTTACGATTTATCACCTTCTGCTAAGGGGTGAAATTTAGTAACAACTCCTATATCTATAAATATTAATTTAATACCGATAAGGAACGTGAAATATTTGGTACACATATTTCTCATAGGCGCTAGAAGCGCACTAAGAAAAGATATTTGGTCTTTAAGGGTTGAAACATCCCCTAAAACAATATATGTTGTTTGCTTACTTTCCTTAAAGCTGAAATTTTGTACATTTATTTCTTACAAAACACAAGTAAAAAGTAAATGAGTTTTATATTTTTTTACGTGCTGCTATAGGTTGTATAAATGTGATAACAACCCCTAAAAACAATAAATATCTATATTTATACTTTCCTTAAAGCTAGAGAGCTGAAATTTTTTACATTTATTTCTTACAAAATACATATGAAAATAAACCAGTTTTACATTTTGTTACGTGCTACTAAAGGTTGAAAATGTGATAACAACCCCTAAAAACAACAAATGTTAATTGATATTCTTTCCTTAAAGCTAGAGAGCTGAAATTTGGCACTTATTAATTTTAAGAAAATATTTTAGACGTAAGCTGATCAAAACAATCCCGATCCATACATTCGCATATTAAAGACGTATCTGGGTGATCTGCAAACATACAGCTAAGACTGTGATTTACCAGTATGTAGATTTAGCGGTTGAAAAAGAAGACTCTCTTCGCTCTGATACCGTGACGAAGACGATTGACGGGCAGCCACTGAACAATAAATACCAAACTAATTGAAAATACATGTTATAATTCACTTTCGTGAAATAACAGATGAAAGAAAACGAGAGAAAAATATTACAATTAATTATGAATCATAGTGATAAAAAAAAATTCCCTGTAGCGAAGCACGGGTATTCAACTAGTGAAATATTAAAACATAATTGAAAACAAACAAACAGACAGCATTTCAGTTTCAAAAAAGAATAAAGCTTGGTTGGGAAAAAATGAAAATATTACAAACAGAGCAGGATACTCCTAATGTTTACAAAGAGTGTACTTTGATTAAAAAGAAAATATTGTTATTAGAATTAAAGAAAATTGAAGAAAACATGTAACTTTAGTAGAAGTTTTTTTTTAAATTTTATCTATGCAAATTATAATGTATGTTTTAAGTTTAAGAATAAGTTTAATGTCACCATTAAAACAGTGTCCAATTATGCAAATACTGTATAACAAACAAGCTAAAGTAATGTTGTTCAAGTTCAACATAACCTCAAATGCTGTTTTAATAAGGATTTAAAGGAGCTTCTGCCTCACATTACTTTAACAGATGTATAACGGTTTGTTAAATTTTAATTGTTGTTCTTGCAACATACTATTTAAAGGTCCATTAAAATTTTAAAGCTTTATTATTTTAACAGACATTTATTTAAATGATGTTTCTGCAACACAATTTTATATTTAACGAGTCTTTAAGGAGAGATTAAATTTAAAGGTTTGTTAAATAATTTAATGAATGTTCTTGCAACCGGCTATAAAAATAATAAATGTTACATGATTAAACTGTTAATGCACAACGTACAGTATAACGCGCAACACTTCTAGCGACGTTCACTGCCTGGCTTCCCGTTGATAAGTGCCGTTAGCGTTCTTCTCATCTTCTCACACGCTACATTCGGACGGCGTCTCTTTCCTCTCCACCAATCAGAAAACGTCTGATGACATAGATGTTCAAAGTTGCGTCAGATCTTTGGGATGCTAGCTATGCGTTCTTTCTGTGGATCTTGCGTGTGAACGCACGTAGGCCGTTTCTCCAGGAATTGGCTTGCAGGTGTTCGCTTATCTCGTCTAGACTTTTGAACGTTGTTTTTCTAACTGCGTCTTGAAACTCGTATAATTTCCGCGTCTTGGCGTTAGTACATAGACTGTCTATCTTCTTAAACCCTACTTTTAAATTCAAAATAATTGATCTTAATAATTGTCTGCCTTTTATTATTTATTCTACTGAAATGTACTTTAAAATTGTCTGCCCTTTTATATTATTTTTTATACTTTTTTATACCGCATGTTCCAACATGTCGATATTGATGTGTGATTACCATAATTACTGTAGAACCGATGGTAATTGATAGTTAAAGGGCCAAAAACGAAGGTTTTGGCCAATTTTTGCCATTTTGAGAAAATGTCTCTAACTTTGATCGGCTGTATCTCGGTTAATATTAGGATTAGGAAGAAGTTAAAGGATACCAAATTGTAGCAAATTTATTGCTCTACAACTTTGAAAATAAATGTTTTGGTCGAAAACCGCTTAGTTTAGAAGTTATAAGCGAAAAACCGACAAAAGTCCGAAAATTTTAAGGTTTTTCGGCCCCCCCAAAATTAGCACAGGGTCCTCGAGTTGGAAAACTTGACAGAGTCATCCCACAGCACCCCCAAACAACCTGTAAAAGTTTCATTAACTTCGGAATTTTTTCCATCAGACCCCACTTTTTTTGCTCTGTCTACTGGACTAATACTGGAGATTACATTCAAAATACGGAGACCTGGCTAGTCTGACAATGATATGAACTGAACTGAATATCTCTCGGTATCAGTATTGGGTTTCGGGGGCTATATATTCTTGTTACCGATATCAAATACAAAGTATCGGTGGTATCGTGAATCGACCCATCCCTAATTTAAATTTTACAATGTTTAAAATAGATTATGCACGTAAATTTATATGGTTTAATAATTCAGTATACATCGAATGTTTTGTTTGTGTTTGGAATCGAGGTATTGTAATTGGAATAGACTTTTGCGATCGATTTTTGCTACCGATTACCGCACTACGAATCAATGGAATCGATTTTAGGGAATTGGTATCGACACATTCTTACAACAAACCCTTGTTCTCCCAATGATACGGCATGTTCGTATGCAACTTTCACATTTTCTACGAAACAGCGCTTGCTCATGCCGAACTCCCGCGATCGCGTTTAGAAAACATAAATAACACAAGTGAAGGAATAAAATTCCCGGTTACACATCAAAATCATGGCTTTCTCCCGGAATTTTCAAGGTCAAATCATATTCCCGGCTATTTCCCGGTTGGTAGACACCCTGATATTTCATAAATTTTGCCTAATTGTATTCGGGTTTCATCATCTTTCGTGAAAACTCACTGTGGTATATTAAATTACGTTTTAACGCCGGTATTTCATGAAATTACTGCTAATTGTGTTCGGGCATTAATTTCTTCCATGAACATTCCGTTTTTTGTTGATTGGTATCGTTTTCGACCAATCTCTAGTTTGCAAACACACAAAGTAATCGCTACTAACGGCTAGAAGTATAGAAACAAAAATAGAAACAAACTACTAACGGATAGAAAACAAAAATATCGGTATCCTTCAAGCAGCAAGAAAGTGTTACAAGGCATGGTCACATTCAATGCTATTTGTGGCTCGAATTAAACGGAACCTCGGATTATCGAGACTCGAATTGTCTGTCTAATTGCCGACACATCGGAAATAAACCTCTTAGAGTGTGTTAATTATTCCGAAGCATAGCCAATAAACCTTTAAAGGGTTAAAGAGAAGGTCAGGAGCTCCTTAAACTAGGAAAACATTGAAACCATTTGGATTTTGTTCACAAAAGGTTTAATGAACCAGAAGTTATAATTCCCTCAATCAAAATATGCAATAGCTACATAAACTGATCATCTGAAAAAATGGGAAAAAATTATTGGAAAAATCAACAACTATCATTGGAAATTTGAGAAAGTTGGATACATTAACAGAACTGCCGAATTGGCCGCTTCTAACTCTTTTGAATTACAGAGTTTGGTTTTCCGTACCACCACTCAGTGGTTTAGAATGAGACAGTAAATGCAACAACTGTCACGCCAGCTCAATATGTATCGCCTGGAACTTTTGTGGTAGAAAAACTTGTAAACTTCTCAGAGATGAATAATTCATGGTTTTATCAAGATGGTGCTGCAGCCATATACTGCAAGAAAATGAATAATACCTGTTCAACATCTGTTTGGCAACCTTGTACCCACCGTTTGGTGATAAACCTTGGCCTCCAAGATTGCCGGGACTTATTAGTTATGAACATTTTTTCATGGGGGCTCTTGAGTTCACCTTAATACAAAATGTACAGCACACATCCAACAACAATTACATAGTTAAAAACCAGAATTCAAGAAAAATTTCTTGCCATTGTTTTCAAAATCTGAAAATTGGAATGTGAATCCTGACGGAATGTAGTGGAGCTTCAACTTCAACAATAAAACTTGCAAAAACTTTTTTAAATGCTGGTGATAGTCATTTTAAAATTTCCTGGTCCACACTGTATAATAGTAGTGGACCCATGGAGATAAGGATATGGGCGGTATTTATCTATATTTATAAAAAACAATCTTTTGGTACAAAAATTAACAAATACCTCTGGAAGCTGGTTGGGTAGTTGTGGCCGGAAGAAGTTCTTTCTTTTCGTCTTCAACTGTTATCGGTTTATCACTTCGCTCTGTTGATTGCTTATCTTTTGGGTGTTGTGCGACTTGTGCATAGCTTAGTCTTACTATACCGCCAACTCCACCTACTTCAGTCGTCTGTTAACAAAATGATTACATAAAATTACTAACATACTAATAAAAGATTATCAATGCAAATATAATGTTAATGAATATACAATTTTAACCATGCACAACACCTCACTTTACCAGCCTGATATAATGCTGTAGCAAAGATGGATGATACAAACCCCCCAAAGCAGAATGTGTTTTATCTTTCTGCAACGGTTGATGGTAAGACGAAAAACTTTTGATGAAAATACAAATCTTTTTGCAGTATTACAATAAATAATCATGTAAATACGATTCTTTTGTTAAACTCCAACTTAAATATGTTGGAGCTTAAAATCGCTCTTTTTTAGTCTTGGACTATCTTTTTTGCGCTCGAACTTGGTCTCCCGAACCCACAAAGTTTACCTTTTAGACTCGGGTTTAAATCGATGTGGACTCCCAAAACCAATTTCTTAAGCTCGAGTTTATCCCTACCACTTTTAAGCTGCGACTATCTTTAAAAAAAAGTCTGAGCTTAACGTTAAACCCGAGCTCCCGAAATCGATTTTTAAACTGCGGCCTGAAAACCAGAGAAATCCAGTTTTTAAGCTCAGACTATCGTTAAATCCGAGCTTCCCAACAGCCCCTAACTTAATTTTATTATTTATTTGTTTTAGGAGAAGTCCTACTGCAATGTGCAGTCTGAAAGAGCTGCAGAAAGATTTAGGCATTCCACAACACAAATTGATCCAGGACGTTGACACTCGCTGGAATTCAGAATATTTTTGATGTTAAAGAGCGCTTAGTGGAGCTGAAGCAGGCAAAATCTGCAGAGTTGGTTTCCAGTAACTCAGGCTTCAATCAAAGTCAGTGGAACCTGGCAACAGGATTTGTGAACTACTGAACTATGTGCGGATTTGTATCCATCAGTGTTATTGATCATCAATGCATTACAGTTGAAAAGTTGGCCAGATATATACAAATTAATAGTGAATTCTGCATTACATTAGCCACAGCCCTTTCAAAGTCCTTAAAATCAAGATTTCCTGCTATTAATACCGATGAAATTTGTTTGATAGGAATGTTCGTGGAACCAAGCTTTAAAGACATTTTATTGAATGATGGAGAAAAACTCCATGTAAAAAATATAATAATAAATAAATTAAAAGATATTCAGGGAGCCAATAATGAAAATTACTCGGTACAGATGTGAAGCAAAGCTAAAACATCTAAGTGATGTTGTTTCAATAAGAGTAGGTTCCCTAACCTCTACAAACTGGCTGGATAGTATCATTGTATCTGGATAACCAAATAGAACTCCGATCCAATGCAATATTTCATTCCCACTAGAAATTCGACAATAGTGGCGCTGTCTATTGGGGAAACGACGGAAGCGGTGTGAAACACCAATGCTTTCTCCCTAGAGCTACCTCGCGGCGCGATCATGCACTATTTTCCCGACAACCTTTTTTTCGCCACACTGCCGCCGTATGCATGCATGATCTATTTTATTATTCATGATCTATAACAGTATCTAGCAATCCCAGCAGGTTGCTAGTGAGAGATTGTTTTTGCCTGCAGGGAATATTGTTACATGTAGGAGGCAAAATATTTCACCTACACATGCTGAACAAATAGTGTTTCTGCACGACTATTTTAAATTTAATGAGTAATTTATAGAATATATGAATTCCAAGTTATATGTTCTTGTTAAATTATTATACTTGTTCAAGTTTCAATTTATGTTTAAACTTTATTTTTCTAATTTTTAATCAATTTTATTAAGTTAAGATATATAGTGTAATTTTAGTACCGTGTGTTCAATGTTAATTTATTGACTATGTTTTTTGTTATTATGTTTAGTAAATATTTGTTAAGTTTTAGATAACCAGCAAGATCAATTTTTATTTTAGTTTAGTTGTTACAGTTTTTTTCTTCGTAAGTTAGAATAATTGATAAAATTAGTTTAGTTACAATTTTTATTTGTTAAGTATATATTATTGTTATGTAGCCAAAATATTGTACATTTTTTAGTTTTAATCTCAATTTATAGTTAAATTATTTAAGTTTGATGTAGGCATACTAGAGTTTAGTTAAAAAAAAAAATAATTTAGAATATATTCTGAAAATAAAAAATCGGTTTTCAGTAAAATACAATGTTATATATTAAATTGCATCTTTCTTCATATAATATTTTATCCTCCTGTCTTCATATGATTCATAAACTGTAGGCTACATACGATTTTTGTAAACTGGTAATTACATTAACCAATTCCTTGGAGATTTATAGTAACAAATTTATAAATACTTTTGAATTTAATAGTTCTAATATGCAAAACTTTTAGTGTAAATCTTCAATTGGAGGGATTTTTAAATTTATTGACTGAAAACAAATCATAATAACAGCTATTTAATTACTTTTACTTTAAAATTTAGTAACAAAGAATATTTTTTTTCACTGGCTTTAAATTCAGACCTACCACTTTTTTGTATTACCTTTTGTGGGTCTAAAAAATTAATCCTACAAATATTATAAATTTTTTGTTAAAATTCTCGTTCTCGTCTCGAGTAAACACTTCTCGTTCTCGCTCTCGTCTCTAAACCTGTACTCTCGTTTTTTCTCGATCTCAATAATTTGTATTTAAAATTTCTCGTTCTCGTCTAGAATTTAAAAAATCACTCTCGGACACCCGTAAGGAAGTTATTTTGGTTTATAACACAGAAAACAAGCCATTAAATAAATATTAACTAGAACAGTTCCTGCAACTAAAAATATAATCCGGATCCGAGTTTCAAAAGATTCGTTCCCCTCTCTGGTATTAGAAAAGCTCGTTTTCTAGGTAACAGTTTAAGACCTGGTTTATTATGATTCGCTGAACCTCTACTACTTTATTATTGTACGAATTGATCAAATGAATAGTTTTATCATGTGAATTAGATGAATTGAAAAGAATTTTTAATTATATTTGAACTTTGAATCGGTGTTCTCACACGTTTTACATGGGTGATTCATACGATACAGTACAAACTGTGGGCATGGGAAATTCAATTTCAGGCAGGAAAAAACAGCGACCTTAGACAACAAATTGTGACTTTTTTGGGTCTTTCGTGACCTTTTATCCAATTCACGACTTTTTGAGGACTAGTAACACTCTGTACATACTTTCATTAATGCCAAACCTAAAACGGTTTTGGCCTCTTCCTAAGAATACAGATACTCTCTCACTGATACCAGAAATAAAAGATCTCGTTAATCACATCCTTGTCAATGACAATTTTATAAATAATATATTACACCTATGTTACCGATACCATTCTTACGCGAACGAACTACAAATTAGGCTGTGGATACTTTGAAAATTAAATATCTTGTGAATCACACTCATGTTTCTAATTCTTAAAAATTAATGATTTTATATCTACTTAAAAACCATTTCCAATTAAAGTTTTGTTTATGAAATAAATTTTAAAATGTGTACCTAAGACTAGGACCCACACTTAGGTATCGCACTAAAGTATCGATTATGTTTACACTGATATTATTGGTGATCAATACCGTTTAAAAATCTTGTATGTTGAAATTAAACCAATTCATGAAATATTTATTTATTTTCTGTAAATATAAAAATATTACTAAGGGAGACACCAATGCGTGTATTGCACACCAACCCCTGTGCCTACTTCATCACACATATTTTATATTTTTTTTAAATGAAGGATTAATCATAACCTCAAAGCTTAAGATGGTAAATAATATCAAATGACTTAGGCCTACTCCTAAACACAAATATTACTTTAAAAATTATAAATACAAATTGTTTAAAAATCTTGAATCAGCTGTTAATGTAAATGCTCTATATGGGAATAGTCTATACTGTATTATGGAAGTTTTGATTTGTTACAGTGCAACACGGACTGATTATTGTGTAACACTGAACATCTTCAATTAACTCAACTATGTATTCTCATGCTAAGTATACTCTACACATATCCATAGTAAAAATTAAAAATCAAACTTGTATAACAAAATATTTCCTTTTACGATGTTATCTACAGACCATTTAAGAACTTTGGCAACATCAAAAATTGCAATTTTTATAAATGTGGTGTTTGAATGTTGAAAATAGTACATAATTTTTGCATTTTTCAGACCTAAAATATTTTATATCTAAAAAACTATAGAGCCCTTTGCCATTTGTTTAAAATGGTGCAAATAACCTAAACATTGTTACATGGCAAAAAAAAAATCTAATCTTATATTATTTGTTTAAAAAAAAATATAAACAATTTTCGACCACCGTTGCCTCCTATGTTATAAAGGACTCTTATTGTGAAAGATTTCACAAAAAAAATCTAATATGAAACAATTTTCTAGTGTGAGCAAAGATAGGCCCGGGACTCAATTAATCTCACCTGTGTTTGCGGAGAGCTTGGTGACGAAGCAACATCAGTCATTGTAGCAGCATTAGTAGTCGTAGGCAAGGGTTGAGGAGATTTGCTTGTAACTTCAGAAGTGCTTACTGCCACTTCTGTCATCACACCGTTCAGCACCATATCATCAGTCTTAGTAGATTTATCTGCTGTACAACATTTTGCTGCCACTATGGTTACAGGAACTGTCCTATAATTTTACAAATATAACACTCATACAAAATATTTACACCATTCATTTTATAACTGCAATTAAAGTACCTAATCATGAGAAAACGTCTTAAGGAAAATATAGTAAAAACAGAATGACACAAGAGCTCTCATGGCTCAATCTCCAAGCCTATAAATAAAAAACTTCATAGAATCATAAGGCAAATTTAAAATAGGCTTATCTTCTATACAATTGGTCATTTTCATTCTTTGAAAAAAGAAAAAATATTGTTAACTTAAAATTGTATAAAAAAAGATAAACGCCCATTTATTTTAAACAAGATTTCTTGTTCTATTTAAGCAGGTTCATTAGACTACATCAAATTTTGTGCTGTAGTTTTGATCAAATATTTTTGAATAATAAGAGTTCTATATTTTTAATATTTTGTTAATACAGTAGAGTCCCGGTAATTCGAGTTTCCGTTTAATTCAAGTCACAAATAGCATTGAATGTGACCATGCAATGTGACACATTCTTGCTGCTTGAAGGATACCGATATTTACATTTTTCCCAATGAATCTGTCAAGAGCGTTTGTACAATAAGTAGCCGGTATAAAAATGCTTAACATTTTTTATATTGCCCTGATTCATTGGCTGTAAAACTAAAGACATGTTCGGGGGGGGGGGGGGGGGGACATCCTCAACGTTGTTCATATAACTGAGATAGAGTTATGCGCAGTAGAAGTGTCAATAAACAATATGATTGTTCTGTTCTGTTTACAAAAGGTTTTGTCGAGATTTAACAACAGACAGAGATTGGGCAGAGCATCAATGACAAACTACAGTATCGGTACCTAGAGAATTCTCGGAAGGCAAAATTCTTGGAAAATGGTAGCCTTCCGCATCTAGAATTACAATACGTGTACAAACACGCAAGTCCTGTCCCCCTATGTCTAGCCCCCTTTCTACCACACAGTGACTTATTTATCCAGTGATCTCTTTCACAGCACAAGATTTTATTTTTAGTGTTGAAAAAAAACTTTGAATTAAAGAAGTTGACTTGGAATTATCCATAATTTTTTACATTGTTATCATATAAAGTTCAAGGGACTGAACCAAAACTTTGAATTAACGGTAATTTTGAATTAAAGTCGTTCGAGTTATCCAAGTTCTACTGTATATACAAAAATAACATCGAAACAAACTTTTCCCGGCACTGCCGTATCCCCCTGGCGTGACATGCAGCTCATAAACGTTGCAGTGTAGTTCAACAAAAAACTATTTATGATTTCTTTAATAAGTTTCTATTTTTTACTGTGTATAAAATAACTTTTCACGATCCTACTGGAATATCAGTTGCTTTTCTATTGCGTATATTGTCAGGTAAAGTTCGTCATATCCACACTAGTGAGGATAAATTACATTGTCACTAGTGAGTATAAATCAGCTGATTACATCTCAATACAATATTGAAATAATGCCCATCTGTTTAAAACAGACACGCATGAATGGATTAGCGAGATTCCCGCTGTCCCTATCTACTATATAGCGAAACCACTACCAAGGGAACGGACTTGGAAAAATTAGATGGGAAAGAAGACCCTGTTGAGTCAGTAAGAAGAAAAATAAATGTTAATAATCATATTTTTGCTGTTGTATAAAATAATTTTTTGTTGTAGTATCGCGAAAAATAGTGTTCAAAACTTGTGGGAAAATGTTCTTTTAGAAGCTTGTTCTCTTTAAATTGCTCGTCTACAACTCGCATCTGAAAAATCACACTTTTTCCACAAGTTGTGAAATATACTATTTTTACCTCAGTGTTCAATACAAAATAGTGTATATTTAATAAAACTTTATTTTTTTTCGGAGATATAAGGGCTATAAATAGTAGTTTTATCTTAACCCCCTACATATCCCGTGTAATTCGAGTTTTTCACAATCGGAGGTACTCTCGGTCCCATTCAACTCAAAATATCGGCACTCTACTGTAATACTACTGTGTTTATTTATAGGACAAATTGCCCAAATAAATAAAAACTAGGAACACAAACTTACAAGTTACATTTAAGTTAGTAGGCAACCTTATAATATACTCAATATTCATCATATAACAATAAACATAACAATCAGTATCCTAAATATTCAAGTAAATACTGACTTCATTGATTGTTGGTGTATAATCTATATTGTGTAAAAAAAATATAATTTACTCCTTTTATTTCTACTTTTATAAGATTGTAAACACCTGATTTCACTGATAATTTTTTTTTTACCAAATTAACATCTATTTTCTGTTTCAAATGGTGAACAGTTAACATTTTTTCTACATTTTCTTTGTTTACACAGGGTGTCCACAAAAACAAATTTTCAAAATTCCCGTATATTTCCCGCCGGTAAATCATGTTTTTTCCCGCCGGCAAATAGCACATGTTTTAAATTTGTTATTCACGATACACTTCACATAATTTATATATGTGTGCTTTTTAATGTAAAAATCCATTTTACAAAGCATAATAAAACAAATAAATAACTTCAATAATCAAAGAATATATATTACACAATAATTTGAAACACACAGACACATAGGCTAAATGAAGTGACGATAAGAAAGCAAATATCCAGAAAATAAATGAAAAAACAAGATGAAAAGATAGAACACTAAAACTTTATCTAGGCTATTTTTTATCCCGGAAATATTTAGGGTTCCTATTTAAAAAATTTTTAAATGTAGAAATTGAAGACAAAATTAAGGATTTTGCGGATGTACATTGTCAAGTTAATACTTTAAATTAAGATAAAATAAATCTAGATATCCAGTACTCTATGTCCAATCTAGATCTAATTTAAGAAACTAGTAACCCAGGACTAGAATATTAGAATTGAGTTGTCAAAAAAACTTGGAGGCCTACAAACTTGGACACAGAAGTATAGATACTACAATCACAAGTTATGCCAAAGGGCTATATCAGAGTAACAGGATTTTATTTATTCAAAATGTGAGACATTCAGAATGTTTAGCGTCAAATATTTCAAACTTTAGAACTTTTAAAAAAAATGTGTATAAGTTTTATCTTTCTTTTTTAACTTTGTACTTCAAAGGATAACAGAGTTATCTTTGTCCGTAAAAACTAATTATAAATAGTAAATTTTTTTACTTACTTATCCGGAGTCGGAGGAGGGGTTGGCAGAGGCAGTGGAGGGGGGATTTGACTAGGCACAGGTATAGGAGGCGTGGCTGAACGAGGGCGAGGTGAGCCAGTCTCCTTCTCTTTTGTGCTAACAGTCGTACTGCTACTGCTTATAATTGTCTTGCCTTTAGCAGTGCCCTTCACGACATCCGATAACCTATTTTCCCAATGGGATTGTGATGATGATTCCACCGTAGGAGCAACAGTTTCAATTGGAGCTACTTTGGCAACAGGAATGGGAGGTGGTGCTGGAGCAGTAGCTTCTAGCCCTGGAAGGGGAGGAAAAGCATCAGCCTCCAGATCAAACTGAGGGCCTCTAACTAAACTAGGCACAGGAGGAATAGGACCGGGACTGCTACTTATCCGAGACTCGTCTTCTTTTCTTCGCCTTCTAAAACATTAAAACAAAATTTCAGTCATAATAAAATTTTTATTAGCTATAGTAAAAAAATATTATCAATTTTAAGTTTCTTCTAGGACCAATTAATTTAATGTGGATGTTTCCAAACGATTCATTTTTGAATCACTTAACCATAGAAATGTTAGGCGAATTACTGCTAGATTTACCTCCAAGTATCAGCCACTTTTTTACTACCGACACACATTATCATTTAAACATCCTGTAGAATATATCCCATTTGAGTAAAATATACATTTTATTGTTCAGGAAAGTACATTGTTATATTGATAAATTGTTTTTTAATTTCTAATTGTTTTGATTTTCAAACGAAAAAAAAACTAAATCGGTAAACAAAAGTTTCAAAAGTAAGAATTTTGGAAAAATAATAAACAAATTTAATTATAAATCCAAAAGGTACAAAATGTAGAAAAAAAGGTTCTTTACACAAAATAATAAAAAGCAGTTTTTACTTCCTAAAAAAAAAATTTGTTTGCAGAAAAATAATAAAAATGAGTAATTTGCAAAAATTACCTAGTATACATATTGAAAATACTATAGAATGAATCGTATTCAAGTAAAGTAATATATATTTTCTTGTTTGTGAAAGTACAGACAACATTGTTGTAGTTCAGTTATTTTTAAAAACTATCTACTTTTTGTGGTCCAAACGGAAAAAAACTAAACTGCTAAACCAAAGTTTCAAAAGTAGGGCTTTGGAACAAATACTAAATTTTTTTGAGTAAATAAATAATATAATACAAAAAGAGGTTCTTCACGCGAAACAATAAAAACATTTTTACTTCCTAAAAAATACTACTTTCTGGAGTAAAATAATAAAAATTTGCAATTTTTAAAAATTTACATGTAAGCCTACTTATTGAAACTCTACAATGCATCCTATTCAAGTAAAGTGTACACTATTATAGTTTATGAATATATACAAATTATAGTAAGTATTTTAAATAACAAAATACAAAAGTTTAAAGTTTCATAAAATGTAAGAAAATATTATTTACAGTAGAGCGTCGATAATCCGAACGTCAATAATCCGAAACGTCAAAAATCCGAACGCATTCTGAGGCAGCCCCTGCAAAAATTTTATTTCGCAAATTTCAATTGCGTCGTTAAAAAATCCACAAAAATCTTCACTGCAGTTTGACATTACATTACAGTATCTCTTTTTAAACAATTCTTAATACTACCTGCTCTCACACGCCCTCACAGCAGACTGGCTGTCAGTATTTTCACTGTCACGCTAATAAGCTGCTTTAGCGCTAGCAGTAAACAAACATCGTGTTTGTCTCAGAGTTGAACAAAGCGGGGCGGGGCGGGGCAGGGTAATAACCTTAGCTTGTCTATTTTTGTCTACACTAGCTCGCCCCACTAACTCAGTCTATCTCTTTATCAGTTATCACATCCACCCTCAGTCAGTCAGTGTCTACAGGACAGTAGATATCATTGCTCTGTCTTTCGTACATTTTTAGTTTTTTCATACAGAAAGTTCATTCATTTCTCTTTGTGTAATCATTATAACAGTGTGTTTTACATACAGTAGTGTACTGTATAGTAATTTTTTTATTTTTCGTTTGTGTTAACTATAATGTATAAGTCAATTTTTAAACATGTACAGTACATACTGTACTGTAATTGAGAATTCCAAGCGTAATCATGACGTGAAGGTTCTTCTAAATCATAATATGTAAGTAGTCTTACTTTCTGCTTGTACTGTTTAACCACTTTAATCGATTAAAGGGCATATATTTTAGCCTAAATAGCATTTTCTTGGTTATTTTCAAAAATCCGAACAAATTGAAAATCCGAACCCCCGTCGGTCCCAATTAGTTCGGATTTTCGACGCTCTACTGTATAACAATGTAATAATCGTGAAATAGAAAACATTTTTTTAAATATGCCTTCTGTATTATTTTTATATTTAATTATATTGTAACTCATTTCAATTGCAATATAATTAAATACATTTCTTTACTTCACAATAAAAAACTCACTAGGTAATTCACAATAATTATAAATAAGACACTATATCAAAGCCCACTAAAGAATACCGTTGAGGAAGGGCTTGTGTACACCGAGACCTTGAACGCTCCATTCGCTGTAGTGCGACGTTGTCACGTTCTTCCCGCGCAACTAACTGACTGCAGCTGACTCAATGCATTTATAATTCTTTAAACTGTGCGATCAAGCCTCAAGCGGTAAATACCAGGAGTGTTCGAGGCTAGTTATGGCAACGCTGCCTGCCCATCCTATTAGCCGCCTCGCAACGGTATTCTTTAGTGGGCTTTGATATAATCATTCTCTACGCACTTACTCACAAAGAACACAAGATACGATATAATATATTAATTACCTTGTAGGTCCGTCTTGTGACTTCAATTGAGTTGATTCTTGACTAGTTTTAGGGTCTTGATCCCATCATCAGATAATATTTATTTCACTCAGAGGAGCTCGTCAAACATTTTTTTAAACGCACAAAACACACACTAACACAAATAAATATGAAAGTTGTACTCCGACAGACATGACTGAGTGCACTACGCTGTCAGACAAGTTGATATTTATTTGTGTCAATGTATGTGTTGCGTGTTTTTAAAAAAATGTTTGACGAGCTCCTCTGAGTGAAATAAATATTATCTGATGATGGAGTCAAGACCTCGAAACTAGTCAAGAATCAACTCAATTGAAGTCACAAGACGGACCTACAAGGTAATTAATATATTATATTTATTTGTGACTTGACACCAAAAATGAATATCAAACAAGATACAAGGCGCAATGCAATGGCGACACTAGGATGTGAACTAAAATGTGCCTTTCAAAACATATCTGTCTACGATTAATCCCTATTAACTGCTATTAAAAGTGTTTTTTGTAGGAAGTTTCTCTAAGAAGAGAATGGTTGCAATAAATAACAAATTCACCCATATTAGTCATAGATAAAAATTAAAATCCCGATGGCTGTTTTATACTGTCAAAACAAAGATGAAAACATAGATGGATTTAAAAATCCATATCTCAGCCATAGAACCATACCTTATTCTAAAAAAAAAATGACTGCATACAGCAGGTCTTGGTCTACGCAATAATAAACTAAGTACCTTGTTTGTCAGACGATATAAGGTATATGATAAGATAAGGGGAAAACTCGAGACAGTCAAGCCCTTTTGTCATGTTTTGAACTTTTGTGTATGTTTTGTGAGATGGTTATATAAGTTATAGTGTTACCAAATTATTCGTCAGAATGTCCTGAATACAATGATATAATACGAGCTATTTAGTATTATTTTTGAATTAAACGTATTGACTAGTTTTACTGTCAGCTGACACTTCTAGGATTAAGACTAATTAATCAGTAAATCGATCACAAATTCCATTTATTTAAAATATAGTACCTGTAATAATACCTGGTTCACAAGATGCTACTCCAACGAAATAGAAAAGTGATGTGGGATATAAATCAGTAGTATTGGTGTCTCAATTTATGAGAACAGATCTGAAAATTTAGTTACCAAGTAACAGAGGTGCAGAAAATGTTTTAGCACACAAAATTTCCCCAGAACACACTTTTTTTCACTAAAAATGTCCCCAAAATTGATCGATATCCGCTACTAACAGATGTGCCGGATATTAACGTTTTGTTTACCTATTTCAACATATTTATTCACATTATGTTTTAAAAATAATTATTGTTATATTTATTATAAATTCCAATATAAATCTTAAAAAAAATAATATTTGCATTATTTTTACTTAATTAACTACGGTGAAATTAAATATCTACGATTAAATATCGTCAGATGGTCCCAAAAGGTTTAAAACAAAAAAATACAACTTGATTATTGCTACTTTATTATGTTTAAAAGTAGGCCTAATACTTAAGTGGTAAATACAAAGATAAATGTTATGTTTAATTAGTTCCAATTCAATTACCGAATTACCTACCACAGTCACTACTTAAAATATTACGAAACAGTATAAATATAATACTTAATAAATAACCGATGGTTAACTACATTGCCTACATTGCGCAATTAAAAACAATTGCGATGGAAAAATCACTATATAAATTTAAACATCACAGTAATAAATAACCACCTAGACGACTTCCTACTTATAAACTGACGAGGACGAAAATTCGAAACAAAAGATATGAGATATAACAGAGAACAGTATACCCCATCCCTCCACCCCCATCTACGCAATGAAGAAGGAAACAAATGAGTCATCACATTGTACGCATTTTATTAATAAAGACTGATTTCTAATTTCGGTAAAAAAAATTAAAAACATCAGTAATACCTATGCATTAAGTATCGTTGTATAATTTGGTTTAATATGATTTAATTCTTATCGCTTGAATAAAATGATTTATACGAAACTAATCAAAATTTGCATACCGTTATAGTAATTATTTAATACCTAACGAAAGTATTTGAACGCCAGTCAAGAATCAGGAAACTGCCATTCATCAACCGGCACAAAAATATTGTATTGGCTGTACGATATTTTGTGCGGTGAACATTAATATCGTATCGGCGGCTCGACCGTACGATATTTTGTGCGGTGAAAATTAAATAAGAACCCTGTCCGACTTGCAGTTTGCAGCAGACAGCAAACAACACACTTTATGTGTGTGTGTTGGTGTATATGTACATGTATCGTACAAACCGATTAAGCCAACCTTTGTTCCCCTTCATTTCTTATCTATTTTTCCAAAAATAATTATATTTTCCTTATTTTTTTGTGGATTTTTCCCCAACCAAAATTTCTCCAGCTCAGTTCCAATTTCCCCCAAACCTCGTTCGGGCGTTTTGACATATTCTGCAGGCCTGCCAAGTGACTCAACACAAGTCTACTCAATATTTTAGGTGCTAATGATCACTGTTTATGCAACATTCTGCTCTAACATTCTACTAGTCTAACTCCATGTAATGTTTTAACTTGAGGTTAATAGAAATTGAGAAATACCCTATTGTACCATTCGATAATAGGGTTGTAACCTGTAACATCTGCAATTTGCTAAAAGGACAAGGCCAGCATCGTTCTTTAGTATTTACAAAAGAAAGTCACAGATTATAGGGCTCTGATCAAAAGCATGAACGGACCCGTTTTCATCTACATTCTACATGTTGTTAAAGTTTATTGACATATACTAAGCAAGGTTACGTGCAAAGTTTAAAGAAAGTTTTTGGAACAATTCCACCAAATAAGTAAGATTTTGACGAATTAAGAATTGTCTATATCACCATAAAGTGAAATGTATTACAGTAGAGTGTACAATCAGGTCTAACAGCATGAGGAAAATTCACTAGAAAATATTGTCTCCACCAAGCGTAAGCGAGGTCCTGTTTCAAGACAGTTTAGCACTTCGTTTGTTGAATGTGCCTTGAAATCAGAAAATATTATTTTTGTGTAGGGGTTTTTGTTTGATATTATTATACATCTTGTATATGAGTCACAACGTATACTACTCAAATTGTTCTTACTTCACTGTGTTAATGGCATTTAAATGGTTAGTCCCGATGGCTTCAGTACTAAGGATTCTTGGTTCGATCCCATAAATCAATAAATTTTTTACTGTTTTAAATGTTTTCTTAATATGTGTTATAATTTTATAGAGTCTAAATTTTTCTTTCTGTGCCTCCACAAACAAATCTTTTAAAAATCTTGTCAAGTAATACGATAAAACTAAAAGTTAAACAAATTGCATTAAAGCATAAATACAAAAACAAACAAATTATAAAATTGTAAACCTATAAAAAGTTCTTAATTGAAAGAAACAAACAAATTCTATACTGATAATAAGAACCAAATAAAACTTAGTTAAGATTTAAAAATTATAAACATAAGGAAGAAATAAATGTAATAGGTACGAACTCTTATTTTTAAAAACCTTTATACAAATTAGTTATAAGCTAAAGTAGAAAAGTCGTAAAAAAGCACTTGCAGGCATATTACCAATTTTATCGACCATTCGGCATTTCGTTCATTAACCCTCCCAGTGGCAGACTGCCCAAAGTGACATTCTCTCAGGCGTAAGATGCAGCTATTTCGACAATTAGCGAGAATTTGCATACATTTGCATTTTCGATTAATTAATTCACTTAGAATTATCCAATCGTAATAAAACCGGCACCGTTGGAAAGAAAATGAATTAAACTTTAACTTTTGTATTTAAAACTTTTTCGTAAAACGTATTTTTACATACGTAATCATCGTTTAAAAATTGTAGAATGTCAAACAGCTGTTTTCCGTGCGACAGAGCGATGTTAAAAACGTAAAACTTCATCATTTTCAACCGTCTGCAACTCCTCACAGTTGTCAATTGTCACAAAGATCATCACAGCATTGGATTCATTAGACTTTTATCTTTCAAGTGGTACTTTTAAATCATCTGTGACTACAATCGGTTATGACATACAGAATTTAGAATAAATGCTTGTCCATTGGTCAAGATTGAGCCAATAAGGAAGCATTTTTTAAATCGATTTTTACTATCAGAAATGGATTTATTCCTAAGATGTGTAATATATCGTTTTAAAGATAAAATTCCCAAGTTTTAGTCAATGTGCAGTTCAAATAATTTTGTCATATTAGGTTGGTTCAAACTGAATTGAGAATCACGCGATTTCAGGAGTTAACGGTCGTCGTTTTCTAAGTCGGTTACCTAACAATTATTACATGCAAGTATTTTTTCTCTTGATATTTTACTGAATTGAAAGTGTTTATAGTTTATAAATCTGTGTTATATTGTGTTACGGTTAAAAATAAATAAGTGTTATTGTGTTTTTTAGTGAAATTATGTTTATAAAGTATTGAAAATAGTGTGTTCTTAATAGTGAGTTTTGTTTTATTTTTTGCAGATAGCCTAAACTTAGGCTAAAATTTATTTAGCCTATAAACTATTATATAAACTTTTTATAAATAATAAATAGGCCTACAGTATTGATAAAATGGCAGATAGGCCTAGAGTTATTGAAAGGTTATCAGAAATTGATCGGATGTATAGTGGTTTTTTGACATAATACTAATATTTAGCAATGTGCCTAACCTAACCTAAATTTGACAGATTTACGCTTAGGCTATATGATCGCAATGCGTTTTTTTTATTTTAAGTGTATGATATTATTTCACTTTTTAACTATTTTCTACAATTGTTTTATATGTTGAAAAAATTACAAAAAAAATATTTCTTCAACATTATACAACTTTGTTTATAGGATTTTTGGTAAAAATCATGGAAAGTTTATACATTTTTGTTCGTTCTGTTGTACCTGATTAGAAAATGTAAGGTTTTTCTTACAGTTCAATTCTATCATTTATTCTCTACAATTTGGTATAAGTACCAGGAGACCGAGCTAAAGCTCGATTATAAGCAGGGCCTAGTTCGCTCACGTCAATAACTATTTTTGCAAATTTCCGTGAACATCGTTTAGGTTAGGCCTATAACATTAAACAACTAAATAAAGGGTATGTTTATTTAGCAGAAGTATTCGTTGCCATGGTAACTATAAATAGATACAACATTAGGCTTACCTCTAATAAAATACAGTTTAAAAGAAAACAGATGATTATTGTAATGGCATTGAAAACATTTGCATCAGATGTGCATCGTTTAAAAGAAAACAGATGATTATTGTAATGACATTGAAAACATTTGCATCAGCTGTGCTTTGTATTGTTTAAAATGGACAAATTTCACTTTTTAATTTAATAAAAAGACGTAGAAAACGAATTTTCCCAGACTGGTGACCATTTCCAATCGATTTCTCGTGGCCAAAAGCCCCATATAAAATCAAAAAATCAAAAATCCTTAGACGGAGATTCCAGATCCATTTAGCAGACAGACAATTATCTCTCGCTTTAGAAGATAAGATAAAATTTCATTTTGGAGTAAAAAATATATAGCCTAGGCCTATTAGTTTTGAAAATAGGCATGTTTTATTATCATTTTTTGTAGTTTGAACATAAAAATTGGTATTTTCAACTAAATAATTTTGAAATTGAAATATATTGTTACACATTTCTCTTTATAACTATTTTCTACAACTGTTGTATATCTTGAAAAAAAATACAAAAATATTTCTCCAAAATTATACAACTTCGTATATAGGATTTTTGGTAAAAATCGTGGAAAGTTTATACATTTTTGTTCGTTCTGTTGTATCTGATTAGAAAATGTAAGGTTATTTGTAATTTCCAATCTTACAGTTCAATTCTACCATTTATTCTCTATAATTTGGTATAATAAAATTCTATTTTGGAGGAAAAAATATATAGGAATATTCGTTTTGAAAATTGCTGTATGTTCAGATCTATGTTCAAACATCTATGTGACTAGTTGATCTAGGCAAGGGGTATTGCCAAGATGGCGTAATAAAGTAACACTGAAATGACAAGACGTGTTCCATTTACCAAACCTAAAATACAAGTAACATGGCGCAGTCGGTATGATTAAACAAAAAAATAACAAGGAAAAGGATTATATTACAAGCTTCTAAACAATGGACTCTATAATTAAACCTAAATTTTAAATTGGATACTGGAGCACATGTAAATGTTCTACCATTTAATATATATTGAAGCCTAGGCATAAATAATAATTTAAAGAAACAATTACACGAAAGTGACACTAGGTTAACAACATATTCAGGTGAAATAATTCCTGTAAGAGGAGTTTGCATTGTAGATTGTAAGTACAATAATGTATGTAAAACTTTAGAATTTCATATAGCAGATGTGGGCCCGAGGGCACCACCAATTTTGGGTTTAAAATCATGTGAGGAATTTAACTTAATAAAACGAGTAATGCCTCTAAAAGCTGAAATTAAGTATAAAACAAATGATCAAGGGTATAGGCCTAATTCAACTATGCAGATTGTGTCTAAAAATCAAAACTTATTTGTTGGTTTGGGCAAGTTAGATATAAATTATCACATTACTATTGATAAGAATGTAACTCCTGTAGTACATGCTCCTAGAAGAATTCCGTTTGCATTGAGAATAAAAGTAAAACAAGAAATAGATAATTTAGTTTTTCAAGAAATAATTGCAAAAGTAGATTATCCATCAGAATGGGTAAATTCTTTAGTAGTAGTCCACAAACCAAATGGAAAGATTAGGCTTTGTCTAGACCCAAAAGATTTAAATAAAGCAATAAAAAGAGAGCATTATCCTTTGCCAACAATAGAAGACATTACAACAAAATTAAAGAGAGCCAAATTGTTTAGCATTTTAGATGTATATAGTGGATTTTGGCAAATAGAACTAGATAAGCCTAGCTCAGATTTATGTGTTTTTAATACACCCTGCGGACGCTATAAATTCTTAAGACTTCCATTTGGATTAAATTCAAGTTGTGAAGTATTTCATAAAACATTTAGAGAAACATTTGAGGGTCTAGAAGGGGTTGACACCTATGTAGACGATTTTTTAGTTTGGGGGTCCACGGAAGAAGAACATAATGAGCGTCTTCAGGAGGTATTTAGAAGAGCCTATAATAAGAATATAAGATTTAATAAAAATAAATGTAAATTCTCTCTTACAAGTATCAAATATATGGGTCATGTTTTTAATGTCTATGGTGTTAGTCCAGATGAATCAAAAATAGAAGCTATAAAAAATATGCAAACACCAACTAATTCAAAAGATGTAGAACGTTTTTTAGGTTTGGTAACCTAGGTTGGTAAATTCATTCAAAATCTTTCTGAGAAAACTGCTCCTTTACGCATATTGTTAAAGAAAAATGTTGTTTGGCACTGGGATGAACAACAGGTTAATGTGTTTGAAAAATTAAAGCATTGTTTAATTACAAAGCCAATTTTACAGTATTATGATGTTAATAAACCTGCTAAAATTTCAGTAGATGCATCTCAAAATGGTATAGGAGCAGTACTTCTGCAGAATGATTTACCTGTACCCTATGCCTCTAAGGCATTTACAGACACAGAAAAAAGATATGCAAACATAGAAAAAGAATTGTATGCAGTATTATATGGTTGTGAAAAATTTCATGATTATATTTATGGTAAAAGTATAACAATTGAATCGGATCATAAGCCTTTAGAGGTTATTTATAAAAAAAACATTGTATCAATGTCCTGCTAGATTACAAAGAATGTTAATTAGATTACAAAAGTACAATTATGTTTTAGTTTATAAGCCAGGCAAAGAATTATATTATGCAGACACTTTATCTCGAGCATATCAATTGCAAAGTCCAGTAAATAATGACATGTTAAGTGAAAATGAAATTGAAGCTCAAATATGTGCTGTAGTTAGTAGTTTACCAATAACAGAAAGTAGGTTAAAAGAATTACAGATAAGTACAGAAAATGATAATGAAATGTGTCTTTTATACAGTCAAATTGTTAAAGGGTGGCCACTATACAAATCTAAAGTACCAGGAGAGATATTAAAATATTGGCAAATGAAGGAGGAACTGACAATAGTAGATAAATTAATATTTCGAGGTAATAGGTTAATAATTCCAATAAATTTGAGAGCAGATATATTAAATAGAATACATTGTGGACGTCCAGGTTTAGAGCGTTGTAAAAGTAGAGCCAGAGAACTTGTATATTGCCAAACTTAAATAATGACATTGCAAATTTAGTAAGTAACTGTAGAATATGTCAACAATTTAGAAATAGTAATGTCAAAGAACCAATGTTTAATGTAGATTTACCTAAAAATCCTTGGGAGAAAGTGGCAGCAGATATTTTTGAGATAGGTGGAACAAATTATTTGCTGATGGCTGATTATTATTCCAAATTCATTGAAATATTTGTGTTAAAGGATTTAACTTCAGAAACAGTCCAAACAGCAATCAAATCTATATTTTCACGTCATGGAATCCCAATGATTTTTATAACGGACAGTGGAAGTCAATTCACATCAGAATCTTTTAAGAAATTTTCAAGTAAATGGGAATTTAAGCATAATATAACAAGTCCAAAACATTCTCAATCAAATAGTTTTGCTGAACGTTGTATTCAAACTATTAAAAAAATGATTAAAAAATGTGAAGTGACGAACAGTGATCCGTACCTAGCTTTATTAGAACTTAGAAATACACCAACAAATGATTTACCATCACCAGCACAACTTTTGATGAGTCGTAGACTCAGAAGTTTAATTCCAGTAAATAATAAATTGTTGCGACCCAAGATAAATTCACAGGCTGAAGTTATAAAAACATTAAAAGACAGGCAAATAAAACAAATGAAGTATTATAATAAAAGCTCAAAGCCTCTTCCCAAATTAAAAATTGACGAAAAGGTTAGGTTTCAAGTGAAGCCTAAATCAGTTTGGACTCCAGCAAGTATTATCTCGCATAGTAACAATCCGAGATCATATAAGCTGTTGACTGATGATGGTAGAGTATTAATACGTAATCGTAAGCATATACAATCTCAAGTAAAAAGCAGATCACCTCAATATTGTTATGATGAGGATTGGCCTGAGAGGAAGAGTAGTTTTAAAACTCCCAGTACCAAAACAAGCATAACAAAAACATACAGTAAACCACATTCTGTGGAAACACGAGACAACACACACAAAATTCAAAATGAGCAAGGCGAGGAAACACCGATTAAGACACGCTATGGTAGGAAAATTATTCCTCCTAAACGGCTAAATTTATAATTGTTTTACGTTAAGTATTTAAGTTTCATTTTGTAATTGCTGATTAATGTGTGTTGGAAGTATAAACACAAAGAATAAATTTAATTTAGTAGGATAACACAAAAGTTTGTAATTTATAAGTTTGTAATTATGTTTAGAATTTGTTTATTTTGTATAATTTGTAAACTTTGCACAAGTCGTCAAAGGAAGGAACTGTGTAATATTTTAATTACAAGAATTATTATTATTATTTTTAACAAAAAGTTATATGTAAAGTATAATTTTGTAATTAATGTTTAGAATAATTTTATTTTGTATAATTTGTAAACTTTGCACAAGTCGTCAAAGGAAGGAACTGTGTAATATTTTAATTAAAGGAATTGTTATTATTATTTTTAACAAAAAGTTATATGTAATTCTTTTTTAAAGTTTTACTAATTCTAAACTTAAAGAAGAGGGATGTTGTATGTTCAGATCTATGTTCAAACATCTATGTGACTAGTTGATCTAGGCAAGGGGCATTGCCAAGATGGCGTAATAAAGTAACACTGAAATGACAAGACGTGTTTCATTTACCAAACCTAAAATACAAGTAACAAGTTTTTAATAATAGACCTATTTTTTTAGCGTTTTTGTAGTTGGAAAATAAAAATTGCTATTTTCAACTGAAAATTTTTGAAATTGAAATATATTTTTACACATTTATATTTAGAACTAAATTACAAAACTTTTGTATACTTTGAATAAAATTACAAAAAATTTTTACTATTTTTTATTTAAGCATAAATTTGGTTTTTTCCATTCCGTTTCTGAACATTTTTTGCTTTCTAAGCTAATAACTTTTACAATTTCAAAAGAAACTAATTTTTAGTGGCATATTTGAATTCTTTGAAGTTTCTTCTACAAAAAAGCTATAGAACACCTTTGGATTGGGGTTCATTTACTATTTTTGGCCAATTTTTAAAAATATGCTTGCAAAACGCTAAAAACAGGCTTTTCAATTTTAGCTTTAACCATGCCACTTGGAGGGTTAAAACCCTGTTTATTTCTGAGTGACAGCCAAATGCATCGTATGGTTTTAAAAATTTTATATAAATATTCCTTGAAGGCATTTTAAATCGATGTGTGAAATAGGCCTAATTTTGTACATAGGTTCTGTGATTATTTGTGAATTTTCTTTTATATCTCTAGCTCGAATCTTATCGAATCCTTATGTTTTTAACATTGAGATTTGCAATTGTATTACTGATATCGTCAATATTACATGAGGACAATGTGAACTGAGACGAAAAAGAGGTTTATGAAAAGACACATTCATATTCTGCAATTCCCGTTGAAATTTGAATATTATTGGAATAAACAGATGCGAAATAATTAGCGAATTAATTTGACAGATCTTGTACAATATTGGATGAAACGAGGAAATTATACATTTATCTAACCGAGTTTCATATCTCCTTAACATTATTTAATTAATATTATGCTATACGTTTTGAGAATCATTCCTGTTTAGATTTTTTCGCGAGAACTACTACTTACAGAACATTTTATATGTTTAATTTAATGTTTTCTACAGGGTGTCCATTGATCTAAGTTCAAAGAATTCAAGGATTTCAAGGCTTGAATTCCAAAATTCAAGGCTTGAATTCCAAAAATTCAAGGCTTTTATCGACAAGCTACTAGTACAGTAATTGGGTATAAACTAATGAAAAAGTAAACATTACACAATACAAATTATTTCTTCTCTTTCACTTGTGTGTATATTATATATATCTGAATTTTTTAAATATTAGTTGAAAAACTAATATTTTATATGTAAATTAAATCAAGGGTAAATCCTTGTAAAACACAAATTGCACTAAACAAGGCTATTATTAAATACCTATTATTAAGTTTAAAAAAATCATTTATATTAATAAAAAAAAACAGTCTAATAAAAATAATAAAGTTAAAAGGCATTAAATGTATATGTAAGTTAAGCTATTTAAATATTAAAAATAAACATACAACTTTTTCAAATATAGATAACACTTTAAAGTGTTATAATAATATCATCAGTCTTATAATATTACGCTTTTAAAATTATAAGATAAGGGGCTTTCTTATAAAAGGAGTAATAATAGGCTCTATAATTGGGGATTGCTGAGAAAAAGTATGTTTGTTTAACTGATCTAATACCTACTTTGAACAAAATTATATAAACAAATTAATATTGTTTGTTTATAACACAACAAACAGTAGGGCCTAATCGTCTATTGTAACATTGAACAAGTTGGTTACCTATCTAATAAAATAATAAAATTCAACCATTAAGAATAAATCAAACTGTTCACACATAAAAAATAAGACAGTTTTAGACCAATAATCAATCACATTTTAGACCATAATAAGTTAGATAGGGTAGATAGCAAAATTAATAAATATAGAGGGGCAAGTAATAAAGACAATATTTAGGTGATATGTAATTATTTGCCCTTTAAAAAGTATCTTAAAATGCCCAGTTTTCAACAAATAATAAATAATATCATTTTTATAAATATTTAGTAAATATTGAGTACACAAAACTAATACATTTCAAAAATGTATTAGTTTTGAAATAGTATTTTTTCAGACAATTTAATTACTACAATAGGCCTACATACTTTCTTTTCTGAAAAACATATTTCATTTTCCCCGATATTATAGTTTATGCTCTGTCCTTAAGTTATTTACTGTTCACCTACGTAAGAGATTTGTTAGCTAACACCAGTAAAAAAGTAAATAGACACAGTAAAATATTATCAAACATACAATAGCGAATGCCAGTGAAAGAAATTATGCCTGAACATAATTAGCGCAAATTTTATTAAATAATGCCATTAAAACGTAATTTAAGTACCACAATAAATGTCCGCGAAAGAAATTGACACCCGAATACAATATGTTTGACCGTTTAATGAAAAACCAGTGTTAAAATATTATCGAACATACAATAGCGAATGCCAGTGAAAAAATTAACGCCCGAACTTAATTAGCGCAAATTTTATTAAATAATGCCATTAAAACGTAATGTAAGTACCACAAAGAATGTCCGCAAAATAAATTGACGAATAAATACAATATGTGTGACCATTTAATGAAAAACCGGTGTTAAAATATTATTGAACATACAATAGCGAATTTTAGTGAAAGAAATTAACGTCCAAACATAATTAGCGCACATTTTATTAAATAATGCCAATAAAACTTAATTTAAGTACCATAGTGAATGTCCGCGAAAGAAATTTACGCCCGAATACAATATGTGTGACCCCGTTTAGTAAAAAACCGGTGTTAAATATTATCGAACATACAATAGCGAATGCCAGTGAAAGAAATTAACGCCCGAACATAATTGGCGCAAATTTTATTAAATAATGTCATTAAAACATCATTTAAGTACCACAGTGTACGTCCGCGAAAGAAATCGATTTTATGATTGGCTTGGACAAATGATTATAGGCTATGTAAGGCGGAGATTTCGCCGATCGAGGGATTTATCTATTAATTGTAGTTACTATAACAATTCAAAATATATATATTAAAATTTAAATGTATGAATATCGAAAGTTCTATTAAAAAACAACCAGAGGAAAGATGCCATTCATTAGATTAGTGTAGCCTCACGACACCTAGTGGAAAATATGCGAACTTCCAGAAAAAAAGCTGCAAATTGTTAATTAACCCGGTTTTCGAAACTGAAATAAACCAATTACAGGGTGTCCACAAAAACAAATTTTCAAAATTCCCGTATATTTCCCGCATTTTCCCGCCGGTAAATCATGTTTTTCCCGCCGGCAAATAGCACATGTTTTAACTTTGTTATTCACGATACACTTCACATTATTTATATATGTGTGCTTTTTAATGTAAAAATCCATTTATCAAAGCATAATACAACAAATAAATAACTTCTACAATCAAAGAATATATATTACACAATAATTTGAAACACACAGACACATAGGCTAAGTGAAGTGACGATAAGAAAGCAAATATCCGCAAAATAAATGAAAAAACAAGATGAAAAGATAGAACACTTTTTCGAGACTTCGACTCGTTTTTTTTTTTTTTAGATAACTGTCAAAACTGGGTTTCCCGTATACCCAAAAACATATAAAACGATACCCCACATTGTATTTTTTAAATTTTGACCCATAAACGTTATAACGACGCGCAACGGCGCTTTAACTGTCAACATCGGTTTTCCCATAACCAAAAACATATAAAACAATACCCCACACTATATTTTCAAAATATTGACTCCAAAAACGTGACTCCGACCAGCTACGACTTTTTAACTGTCAAAATCGGGTTTCCCGTACAGAAAAACACTTGAAACGGTACCCCACACTGTATTTTCAAAATGTTGGCCAAAAACGTGACTCCGACGCGCTACAACTTTTTTACTGTCAAAATCGGGTTTCCCGTACCCAAAAACATTTGAAACAGTACCTCACACTGTATTTTCAAAATGTTGACCAAAAACGTGACACCGACGCACGACGATTTTTTAACTGTCAAAATCGGGTTTCCCGTACCCAAAAACATTAAAAACGATACCCCACACTGTATTTTCAAAATATTGACTCCAAAAACATGACTCCGATGAGCTACGATTTTTTAACTCCCAAAATCAGTTTTCCCGTACCCAAAAACATATAAAACGTTACCCCAAACTGTATTTTCAAAAGTTTGTAAAAATAAAATTACAAAGATTTTTACAACGTTTGTGAGTGCATAATTATATCGTGTTAACAGACAGACACACAAAAATTATCGCAAGATTTCAATACTTCGGCATTTTAATGCGAGCCGAAGTAATAAAGAAAATGTGATGATGTTTTGTGGTTGATGTAAACAACAAAACAAAAGGTGAAGTAAGATGAAAGTGAAAGATAGCTTGCACTGCGCAATTTAGTCAACCTTACTATGCCTGCTCCTCTACCCATAAATATAGTTCTTGATTGGAAAACTGTATTTACACTACAAATAACAGTGTGTAAAACATAAAATTTTAATGTTTAGGATACACAACAACATTTCTTGTAGTCTGTTCTTTCAGAATTGATACCCAGAGTAGGACATCTTAAACCTCAACTCACCCTCCCGACGAGCCGGCCGGAAGCAAACAATGACTCACCTACTGGCGCTGTTCCGCAGTACTGCAACTTTTTTTATTTCAAGTTTAAACTTAAAATTTTCAAGTTTTTTGAACTCTACATAAAATTCTAAAGAAAATGAGCCAAAACACGATTAAAATGCTTCCTAAACTAGGATTAACAGACATATTTTTTCAACTTAGTGAGAAACGTATGTAGCCTAAAGTATATTTGTAACTTTGTCATTGGAATTTACTGTATACTAAAGACGTAGGACCTAACCTACTCTACAGGCTGCCAACTACAAATCTAATAAGATTCACAAAATATAGACTACAATTAGTCATGCAAATTCTATGAATTACCTACCAGTGTTGAAACGTTATTGAAAATACTTGGAGGAATGTCCGCATACGAAATGGTTGCTCAAATACAATTAAGCTAGTCCAATTTAATAAAAACAGTGTTAAAATATTATTTAAAATACATGGCCCATGAAAGAAATTAACGCCCGATCACAATTAGCACTAATTTTATCAAATATCGGCGAAATTGAATATAACAAAGTGAATTTTTACGAAAGATAACAAAGCCTGAATACAATTAGGCAAAATGTATGAAATACCAGTTATAAAATATAATTTAATTACCACAGTGATTGTCCGCAAAAGAAATCGGTGCTCGAATTCAACGTGTGTAAATTTTATGAACTACCAATGTTAAAATATTATTTAAAATACAATAAATTTATTTGAGCTAATTTTATGAAACGCCAGCATTAAAACGCAATACAACAGGGTATGTCCGCGAAAACCCCTACTCCCGAGCGTTTTTATATATAAATATACCATACCGGCGATAAAAACGAATTTAAAAAACAACGGCTAAGGTGCACGAAAATATAATTTAGACGATAGTTGGTAAATTCATAAATGTGGAAATTAAATGTCGCTATTTGTGGAAAGGAATAATAAGTCAACCACGCAGCTGAACCGCTGACGTGAGTTGAGCGGATTTCCAAAATTAAGTTTATAAATTTTAGAGTTTCAACCAACAATTTGGGAAATTTATCTACTCACGAATGAGCTGAGTAGCTGTGTGTACGAAATATATTAGTAGAATTTGTTTGCACCTAAGCCTCCAGCTTCGACTCACACGCTGCTTTGCGAGTTTGCACCTCAACCTTGCGTCCTAGGGTTATGAACTGCTTCGCTCGCAGCGTACAAACTCGGCCGTCGGCCTCAGATGAGAAGATGTCCGCACGGTGAAATCACCAACGTGGATTTTAACCGAGTACTTTTATGGTATTTTAGTTTTATCGATTTTGGGGGAACCAAGCGAGTTAAAAGTCGTGAAAAAAACAAAATGTGCAGATAGTACCTTATATTCATTTTTTTATATAGAAAAATAAAAACGTATCATTCTCGTACGAAAAATCTCAAAAAATGGTTACTTCCGGTAAAAAACCGCGCTTTCGGTTTTGGTTTTTTTGTTTGTTAACGAACTCCGAGTGACATAGACAACCAATGTGTGTACCAAATCAGAATTAAAATGCTGGGGCTAGCGTGCAAACATATATATGTGTACATATATTTATATAAAAATTTTATTCTGGGGACCACGATCGGTGCTCATTTAACTACTCCCGACCTTAGGTCTCACCATAAGGTTCACTGTAATAGCTTATCTTTCCTATACAAATTCGCTAACAAGTAAATCAAAAGTATTTCGTCGGGACTCCCACAAAAAGCATAAATCACGGGTAACGAAAATCCCGAAAATGTCCAAACTTTGTTGCCCCACCTAATATAAATATAATTATTATACTTTTGTTACTGATCTATAAAATTTGTCACTTTTAATTGCAGTAGACACCCTGATTCTACAGACACGGCACTAAACGAAATCGTAGGCGATTGACCTTGAGCATAATTTACCTTCTTGTACAAATAACTAAGCCTACACATATGAACACAAATAAAACAAAAATCATTTACTTAACAAAAGAAACAATAATTGCCTAAATATTTTACTGGGGAATTTTAAAGTACATTTGAATTGAAACTTGTTTTATGAATATGAATGATTAAATGATTACGCATTGAAAGTGTAATTTCACTCTAGTAATGGTTTGTTCAGCAATATACAGTACACTACGTATTTATGTACGTGAATAAAAGTAGTCGAAATCAATATTTTTAATCAGTACTTCAAGTAGCCGTATTCGTTGTAACAGGTGTATGACAGGCAAATGATGACTAATCAAGTTGTCAAAAACCGGTTCCCAACCCACAGTGCAAATAGCTCAACTATCCCACCCCCTTTACACCAAAGACTTTGTCCTTGAACGGGTTCTCATCAACGCATATTCATAAACGAATTCGAGTTATTCCCAAATACCATTGTCCTCTAGCAGAGGAACAGACGTATTTTTAAAACAGTGTGCTTGCTATGTTTTCGATGTAACCTACAGCAAATTTCGTAAACAAAATACAATATTTTAGTGTTCATTTTTATACAAAATACTTTTAGCGGGTACCGGTCAGCTAAAATAATTTAACTTTCACGGTTATTATAATAATTTTAACGTGCAGGATATTATGAATGGTAGAGGTAATTTAGACAGGTTCAAAAATAAAACATTACATTTTTCAGTAAAAATATATTTTAATGTCAAATTTAACAGTGTTGATAGCAAGAAAGAGAACGTGAAAGGAAATGAATAGGATCAGAGGAATCAATATTGTTTGTTTAATGATTGACAAAGAAGATTTCACCGCTCTTCTACGTTGAAATTTGTTTATGCTTTCTTATTTTCCGACCCTCCGATTTTCGGCAAAATTAGTTTTTCACTTATCAGATACCCAACGTATGTCTTTAGTAGCGTTTCATTACAGTAGAAGAAATCAAAAGAGATGTGTAATCAAATAGTGTTCGTCAGAGAGACGAAAATGTTGCTAAAAACAACGAGTGTTCTACCGCATTACGTAATAGCGTCGTAACATAAAGTTCCCGGAATTCCGGGAGAATTCCCGTACATTTCCCGTATTTTCCCGGTGAAAAAAATTCCCATATGATTCCCGATTTTCCCGAAATTCCCGGTCCGTGGACACCCTGAATTAATATAAATTCCCGATATTTTCGACATGCAATTCCCATATCAAAATCACGCAAAATTATTATATCAATCTAAGAAAATTAATACCTTAACCTAATATTAAATTATTTATTAAATATCTCTATTTGAAAGTCAAGACCTTCGTCTAACGAATAATAAGTTTAAAGCGGAAACCGTCATTAAAATTCAATTTACATGAAAACCATAAACTCTGAAGAAAAACCGACATAGTCTATAAACAGAATGAACCCTTTTACACACAAAAAGTCTTTGACGAAATTATCAAATATACACCGTTAGAACGGGACAATTGGAAAAACAACTTTCCGGAGTGTAACAACAGTGAAAAAATGATGATTCTTGTAAAAGCTGTCAAAGTAAGCAGTTGCTGAATTGATTTGTGCTACACAATTTAATAAATTAGATATTTTCGGACCCAATTTAACCATTCAAGACAACCAACAAGATTGGAAGAAGAACCGAAGATACAGATCTGATCAAGTATAACCCGATTCCAAGTTAAAACGATAAAGAAGAATCGATACAAATTTGGTGAGGCCATTCTAATTACATATAGGTTACGTTCTTTTTTTTACATATTAGGCCTAGTGGTGAAACCACACAAACTATTAATATAAACTAGAACCCAACGAACATTATTTCACGTTGAAACAACGTATCATTGTGATAAGAACTATAAACTAAGCATTCCCTATTACATAATTTTATTCACCCATAACTATATCATACAAATTTGCTACTTACTAATAACGATTTAATATTTTCTTTACCTTTTGTTTCTATTAATAAAACTATGTATTATAATATTTCTTCCATTATGATATCAAATTAAACTTGGGAAAAGACGGCACTAACCCCAGCGAGATAAAGTTTGCTTGTTTCGTTAACCAATCAACAATAACGAACAATATTGATTGAACTATAAATACACTTATAGTTGGTATTTTATATCAAAACGATCTTAACTAATGTTGAAAATAATTCTTTTACTTGTTGATTAAAGAATCTAGATTTCTTTTACTGCAAATTGTGTCATTAATTATTTTACCATATATAATCTAGATAAGATATGTATCAAGTAATGTAAGTTTATTACTGTGATATGTTTGTAATTTTGGTAATTGAGATTTGTAAGTGAAGCTTACCAAAGATTAACGAATAACAGATAAATTACTATTGTGTTTTTGTATTACTTTATTACAACTACAAAAACAAACCAAACACTCAATTATTTTAAAAAAAAAGATAATGTGATTTTTATGTAGCAGACACTTTTTGAACTATATTTAGAGTTAAATCTTTGAAAACGGCTTGGCTAGCAGTCCTTTTCACGATCATAATAAGTTATTGTACATATTACAGCGCCGGAACGAAACAAAACTGGAACGGTTATGTTTGGAACATCTGTAGATTACGCCAATATCAGCAGGAAATATCGAGTCCTGCCAAAGTCGATGTTTGCAATGTATTTTTTTAACAAAAACTTAGTTTTTTATTTATTTTCGGTAGGGATGGGTCGATACCAGATTTTTCGATTCCCGAATGTTCCCGACAACAGCTAGCTATATTATTACAGAATTATCTGTTACAATTAACCATTACCATTGGTGAAATATTATTTCAAATAAAATGACGAATGTCGCAAAAGAATACGACGTCCGAATATTAATTAGCAGAACCTTAATTTTATCAAATATCGGCATTAAGACGTAATTTAATGTACTACAGTGAGTTTTCACGAAAGATAACGAAACCCGAATACAATTAGGTAAAATGTATGAAATATCAGTGATAAATCATAATTTAAGTATCACAGTGAATGTGAACAAAAAAATCGATGCCCGAATACAATTATTTGTGCTAATTTTATGAACTAACATTGTTGAAATAGTATTTAAAATAAAATGATGAATGTCCGTAAAAGAACATGACGTCCGAATATTATCAGCGCTAATTTTATAAAACTTAATTTAAATTACAATGGCTAAGGTCAAGGAAAATGTTATTTTCACGATACTACTGGAATATCATTTGCTTTTCTATTTTGGCTTTTCTGGAATGCGTTGCAATTTAAAATAAAACAAGTTTTTAATTATTCGGAATTCGATTCGGTATATTTTTTTACAATTGACCAGGATTGCGTTAACGCTCAGAATATTATATGTTTTGTTTCTGAACGTTCAATTCGGATGAGTTCAGAAATAATCGGAACTTAAATCATCGAAAATTTGATTCGACGGCGTCAGTTTAGTCCCGCTGAAGTCTGAACAACTTGTTAGAACAAAGTAACGCTGTGTGTAAATACGTACAGTATTCAGTTTTAGTGTAGTGTTTTATTCATTTTTTATTAAATTTTTAAATTTTTTTTAGTTACCGCATTAGTTAATAGTTAATACAGTAGAGCGTTGATTTTCCAAACGAATTGGGACAGAGGGACTTCTGATAATCAATTTGTTCGGGTAATTAAATTCACCGCCTACTCACTTACGAACGACAGCAGCGGGCGGCCAAGCGCTCGGCTTACTCAACAGCGGCCGCTGTTCCGTTGAGCGCACAAACTCCCTGAAATCTACAACTCAGCTGAATATGCGAGTAAAAAATATTTAATTCGGAATTACGTGCAGTACTGTAATGTATTTATTTATTTACAGTACATTTCCGCTTTCGGATGATTGACGTTCGGATAATCGACGCTCTACTGAATTAACATATTAATTTGATTAAATTTAGTTAGTTCAGGATATGTGGAAACTTAACCCAAGTAGGCTAGTCTTTTCAGCAATGGCATCAAAAGTGTGGCAATATTTTATAATAGACGTTGAGAGTGATGGACTTGTTGTCTGTAATTTAATTTAGCTGAATACTTTTATTTAATTATCTGTACATAACATACTTAATCATTTCAGTATTCAAATTAAATCTTATACTTTACTCTTAAATTCTTGTTAAATTCCTTGAATAATAAATGAACCGAGAACAGATTTGACTCTAGAACCGGGAACTGAAAAAAAATGTAACCGACCCATCCCTACTTTAAAGTTTAAATACTTTTGTTACCAATCTATAAAAGATGTTATTTTTTCATCACAGTAGACACCCTAATTCTATAAATAGACACGATAACAAACGAATCCATAAAGGGTTGACCTTGAGCCTACTAGACTTCTTGCACGTGTACAAATAACAGCCTACGCATGAATAAAAATAAAACAAGAAGCGTTTACTTAACAAAGGAAACGATTGCCTAAAACATTTTACTGGGGAAAATGTCTACATACATCAAATTAAGAATGTTTTACATTTTTCCCTACTGATATTTATTGTTTTAAATGCTGAATTGAGTTAAAATACAGAGAATGCGATAGCAAATACCGAAGATTACATTCACGGAGTCTCCATCCTAAATACGAGAACGGGCAGGTCTGACAACTAAGTATCTCTTTGTATCGGTAATCAGTATCGATTCTCGATACCGATACCAAAGCCAAAGTATCGGTGGTATAGAGAATCGACCCATCCCTAATTTTCGGTAAAATTCCAGACGGCCAAAAAAATTCAAGCATAATTCCCGATATTTTCCCGAATAAAAAAAAAATCAAGCACAATTCCCGATCTTCAAGGCTGCTTGACATCCTGTTTCTACCAGCTGGTATGTACAAATTTTGATTTCTTTATATTTTAATTTGATGCAATAACCATAACCATTGATCTGTATTTTAAGTGTATATTTTGTATATCAATATTAATTAAATAAGATGTTTAAAGGGTTTTCATAAAATAATCGTAAAATCACTTTACAGCTTAATGACCACACCCTAAAGACCAATTCAAGGTAAGCACTGTGATAGAAAGTTTGATTCAATTCTTAAAAAAATAATCAAATAAAGTATTATATTTTGTATTTGTAACCTTAATGTTACAATCCCATAATAAGGTGCATACTCTGGGAAATATATGATGGATAAAGCATAAAATTAAATGGCTCAAGAATTTAGCACATAATTTTATTCCTTCAATTATGTTTAACACTTTCCGTTATACGCCATTTTACGGTCCTAATAGGAATGTCTAGCAAGATAGCGCCCTCGGAAAAGGCTTGCGGTTTTAACCGTGTCAGTCATTGGTCTTGTTCTACGCTAGGCCGTGTTCTACTCTATGATTGAAAGCGGTTATTACCGCAAACAAAATCTTATCATTTCATACCTAATTTTTGTGAATTATTTTTAAATATAACACATTTATTTATTAACAAAAATGTCAATAATAAAAATTAATCATATAATTGAATGATTTTTTTTTAATGTGTTTGTAAATCCTGAATGTGTTTTATGTAACATAATTTGAAAAATCAAAATAGCAATGACACAAAATTATTTTTTTATGTTAGGTGTACTTTATTATAATATTAACACAATATATGATTGTTTAGCTCATGAGACTGTAACGATAAACATTTCCACTGACGACTAAAACATTGTGTCAAGAGAACAGGGTACTCAATCTAATGCTTGGTAACACACATCACATTTAATTTTTTTTTTTTTTTTTTTTTTTTTTTATTTGAGTAGCTCTGCATAAAGAAGCCTTAAGATTTTCATTTAACAAACATATTACAAGTCTTACCTAGGAGGCATGGCATCTTTTGGAACAGCCGAGGGCTGCCTATAAGATTCATCAGTCTCTGAAGTCCTAGTAATTATAGCATCATTTGTTTCTAAACCGGCTGTATCTCTATGGTAAACACTTTTACTGTTCATTCCAGACATATTCATGACTGAATGATTGTGATGCGATTCTGCAGTCTTTGATCCGCTTTTCCCTAGACTGCTACTAATATGACTTCTTGATAAGCCACTATCAGACATTGTGCTTCTATGATCCCCTCCAACTTGACTTCGCTTATTTCTGCAACATTATAAAATTTCAGTGTGATTTTAATATTACACTTTAAGGTTCGGCTCTCCAGATTCAAAACAGCGAAGTTGGCTACAATTTCAATCTTACCCGACAAAACAAGTGACAAACAGCGCTTCTCTCGGTGCCGTTTGGAACTACGTGAAGAGAGACCGGAAGAGAACAGTTGTCTTGCCCCCCCCCCCCCTCTACATCAAGCCAGCGTGCTCAGGGTTTACAAGTATTCCAGGTTTGTCTCTCATAGACAAT
>JAGFPH010001156.1:243568-261259 GCA_018207615.1 Philaenus spumarius
AATTAAGTAATACAGTGGTAAATTTGAATAAAATTTGATAAATTTATTGTAACTTTATACAAATTTACAAAGAATTAAATTTCTGGATAAAAAGACAAGGTATATTAATTATTTATGTCAATCACACTAAGATAGCATCAAAGCAAAAGTATACATGAATACTGTTTATGACTGAATCTTAGCCATAATAATTTTAACCATACATGTTAAACCTACTCGACTATCTATTTTTTTGAGTATAACCTAGCAGTTAGAAAGCTTTAAACACTTTTCGTAAAATAAAACAAGTTCAAAAGAATTATATTTTTAGAGAAAAACAAAGGATTTATTATTCACTTAGGCAGGGTGTCTACCAAAATTGATTTTTGAAATTCCTGGTTATTTCCAGGTTTTTTCCAGGTTTCTCAATGATTTTCCTGGTTATCCTTATAAGCATATTACACGCCATTCGGTGCTCAACTAATATTAAATATTAATATATTTAATATTAAAGTGGTCAATTGAGAGTAAGTAAAATAAGTACTCTCATTTTTCAACAAAATAACAAATTCCTCAACCAAAACTTGTTTCATGAAAGTTGTTTCAAGAAAAGACAAAGATCATAAGGTTTGGATTCACATGTTTCTATTAAAACATATTATTTTTAAGATAAGTGAACAATTTTATAAGACATACCTATGACTTCTTGAAAACTCTTGCACTGTGCATTTTATTTCAGATTGATAATTCTAACTTTTTTGTTTTCCTAAACAAGTTTGTACTGACCTTCATTACTTGAGGGTCGTTAAATAGACTAGGGGTTACTATTAGAGAACTGAAATTTATCAAAAATCTATTAACCCATCACCAAAATGGTGATTGCCTCCTAATTCATATAACTGTTGAAATTAAATCACCAATACACTTTATATTATTATTTTTACAATAATAAAAGTTAAACAAATAACAATATAAAGTGCATTGGTGATGAAATTTCAATAAAAAATATAAAATTTCTAAAAACAAGCTACAAAATTTTAATCAAGTATGGGAATTGTGGAATAAATATGAAAACACAACTTGTAATAAAATATTTTACTAAATTACTAAGCCTTTGTAAAAATCAAAATAAAAGCATCAAATATAATAAATTAACACAAATAAAGAGTAATTCACCAACCTTAACACATATTTAGTAAAAATATAAAATTTGTTTGCTAAACACTATTTGTGTAAGCCAAAAATATCTAGGCTGCATACGATTATTTTTATAATTGGATAAAAATAAAACCATTTAGTATATGACAACAGCGTATGTCCGCGAAAAATTGATGCCCGAATACAATTTGTGAAAATTGTATGAACTACTATTGTTGAAATATTATTTAAAATACAATGATAAAATATCCGCAAAAGAATACGACGTCCGAATATTATTAGCGCTAATTTTATAAAACGTCAGCATTAAAACGCAATTTAATATACAACAGCGTATGTCCGCAAAAAATCAATGCCCGAATACAATTTATGAAAATTGTATGAACTACCATTGTCGAAATATCATTTAAAATATAGTGACAAAATGTCCCCAAAAGAATACGACAACCGAATATTATTAACGCTAATTTTTTAAAACGTCAGCATTAAAACGCAATTTAATATAGAACAGCGTATGTCCGCGAAAAATCGATGCTCGAATACAATTTGTGAAAATTGTATGAACTACCATTATTGAAATATTATTTAAAATACAATGACAAAATATCCGCAAAAGATTACGACGTCCGAATATTATTAGCGCTAATTTTATAAAACGTCGGCATTAAAACGCAATTTGTATACAAAAGCGTGTATGTCCACGAAAAATTGATGCCCGAATACAATTTATGAAATTGTATGAACTACCATTTTTGAAATATTATTTAAAATACAATGACAATATGTCCGCAAAAGAATACGACGTCCGAATATTATTAATGCTAATTTTTTAAAACGTCAGCATTAAAACGCAATTTATATACAACAGTGTATCTCCGCGAAAAAATCGATGCCTGAATACAATTTATGAAATTGTATGAACTACCATTGTTGAAATATTATTTAAAATACAATGGCAAATGTCCGCAAAAGAATACGACGTCTGAATATTATTAGCGCTAATTTTATAAAACGCAATACACAACAGCGTACATTCGCGAAAACCCCTACTTCGGAGAGCAATAATTAGTTCTTGTTTCTATAAAATACCGGCGTTAAAACTTACTTTAAATTACAATGGCTAAGGTCCGCGAAGAGGTTATTTAGATGACACTACTTGTAAAATTCGGAAGAGGTGGAATTAAATATCGCTATTTGCGGGAACGAATAACAAGTAAAACAAAGGCACTTCGTCGGGATTCCTACAAAAAACATAAATACCGGGTAACGTAAATCCCGAAAATGTCCAAAATGTTTTACCCGAACTAAAAACAAATAGAATTATTAATTATACTTTTGTTACAGATCTATAAGATTTGTAACTTTTCTTCACAGTATTCACCCTAATTCTATAAATAGACACTATAAGAAAAGAATCCATAAGTGGTTGACCTTGAGCCTACTTTACCTTTCAGTGTACAAAAAACCAAGCATACGCATGAATGCGTTTTCAAACGAAACAATTGCCTAAACATTTTACTAGGGAAAATATCTATAAATAAGTACATCAAAGTAAGAGAGTTTTACATTTTTTCCCACTGATATTTTATTGTTAAATGATTAATTGGGATTAAGTTTAAATACAGAGAATGTGATTGCAAATATTACATTCAAAATACGGAGAACTGGTTAGTCTGGCAATGATATGATCTGAACTGATTATCTCTCGAAATCAGTATCGAGTTTCGGCTATAGATTCTTGTTACCGATATCAAATACAAAGTATCGGTGGTATCGTGAATCGGCCCATCCCTAATTTAAATGTTACAATGTTTAAAATAGATTATGCACGTAATTTTATATGGTTTAATAATTCAGTACACATCGAATGTTTTGTTTGTGTTTAGAATCGAGGTACTGTAATTGTAATCGACTTTTGCGATCGATTACCGATTACCGCACTAAGAATCAATGGATTAATGGATCAATGAATCAATCGATTTTAGGGAATCGGTGCTTGCTCATGCCGAACTCCCGCGATCGTGTTTAGAAAACGAAAATAACTCAAGTGAAGGAATAAAATTCCCGGTTACACATCAAAATCACGGCTTTCTCCCAGAATTTTCAAGGTTAATTCATATTCCCGGCTATTTCCCGGTTTCCCCGGTTTTCCCGGTTGGTAGACACCCTGACTTAGGTCAACAATACTTACTTAGTGTGGAGCATTTTACCTCCCTGATAAGTCTGTCCGTTTTTTGTTTTACTACTTTTCTTTATAACAAAAATAAAAGTATTACAAAGTGAAAATTCAGCAGAAATTATCATTGTGCATTACAATCATGTCTTCCTAAAATATTTTATTAGTTTAATCCATTTAAAAATGGTGGCAATTATTAGTTGTGAATTTTCGACTGTTGTTAAGGCTTATTCAAACATTTTGTATACTTAGTTACAAGAAAAAATGTGTTAAACTTCAATAACTAATTGACACAATAATAATAATAATCAATTGTTATTATGGTCCAGTCCCCAGAGTCAAAAAAAGGCCTTGAGGTGGAAAGTTTTATAGAAGTTTTTTTCTCACTTGATTCTTATGTTTTCGAGGGTGCTGAACACGAATCTTAGTTAACCTGAAAAATTTTCTAGAGGTTATCTGAGAAAATTACGAAAAACCACAAAATTATCTCACTTTTTCCAGTTTTCCCTTTATAACTCAAAAACTACGCATCGTATCGAAAATATGGTTCTATGGTTTCTGAAATAGAATAAAATTTTGCGTCGAATGGCCTCTTAAACTTAAAATTCGGTTCAGTAGTATGGTCAGAATCACGAGTTGAAAATCGGTAATATTTTCTTCTTGGCGCAAAATTAAAGTACCCTAGACTTCAAGCGCTCATACGGAAAAACTACTCTCATCAAAAATAGTCAAGATTGAAAGTTGTAGAGAATTTAATTTTTAATTCAGAAAGCTTTATAAATTCTATATTCTGATCACTTTCAAGGGTGATACGCTCAAAAAACCAAAAATAGTCTTGCCAGACAGGAAATGTATAGAAGATTATGCCATTAAGAGTTTTGTTTGTTTGATCTAATTTGGTTTGAAAAATAAAAAAAATCATACCATTGGAATCAGTAACATTTTCTGAAGGCAGAGGTATAATTTTATTTTACAATGCTCTGCACTTCAAAACCTTTACATGACTTGGGTGTAAGTTGTAGAAATAACTACAGCACGAATTGACAACACAGACATTTCTCTCACCCGCCTATTTCATGGCCCCGAGAGTAGTATTAGGTTAGGTTATCTCGTCCTAGCCGTGCCACTTTGGCCGGCAGCATAAGTCACCTGACCTTGAAGTGAGGGTTGAGAAATGACGAGTGGGAGACACTGTGGTTAGTTGTTTACCCTCTGTCATAATAATAGTGAATTTTCCAAAAGAAAAAAACTAATAGATTAGGCCATTATTCTAATGCAAGTTTCATTTCAGAATAATATTTTTAGTAGCTACATAACAGACCGAAAAATCAACTGATTACACTGAAAACTGCACCAAAAGTAAGTTACAACCACGTATTAATTTTGCCTGTTATTCTCTAGGTTTTAAGAGACATAGAGAAAGGTTTTATGGAACTTTTTAAAGCTGTATGACAGAGCTAATAACAAGGTTCTATAAAACAAGGTTGTCAAATAAATACAGTATATTAAAACAAAAATTAGAAAATAAAAGGTCTATAAATTTATTACCTAATCAAATTTCAAAATATAAATGGTTTTATAAAAAAAAATAATGGAAAATAATAAATAAAAGCAGACAGATAGATTGAAAACTGATCACGTTATATGACTTATGCATATTATAAATACACATGGGATAATGTTAGGCACAGTAAAATATAAACGCTAATGAATAAAAACAATTATTTAAACAATTCTTCAATTTTACATTAACATTGATTTTAATTTATATTTTGTTTTTAACAACAATATTGTTTTCTTCATGAAGTCAAACAATGGTTCTTATAGTACGTACCTTTAGAATAACCGAACTAATAGCATTTCTTTGAAATTATCACTAAAAAAAAAGCAAATATTACAAAAATAATACTTCCTTGTACAAAACTTAATTTTTGTGAAGTATACTAAATTATCATGTTTGTAATAACCGTTTAAAAATGAAATAATTTCCCGCCACAGAATAAGTTCGTCGTAGTCCGCCCGCTAAACGCTAGAGGTCAGGCTGACTAGTGGCCTGTTTCAGATGTCTTGACATACCTTCACTTTAAAGCATATTTTTTAGTTATTTTCGTCAAAAAATGAAAGCTGTATTTTTTTTCTTAAAGTAAAATAGATTGTGGGTGTTGATTGCTAATTATTTTTGCAATATCTCTTTTTGCAACTGAGTAAATAATTAATAAAGTTTAATCATACGTTTATGAAAACAATACAACGGTTTTTGAAAATGTATTCGGCAATTAACATCCGCATATGATAGTACTTCAAAATGAAACCAAAATTTTTAATTTATTCCACGAATCAACGGAAAAAAATTACTTATTCTGTAGCATTGCTCTTATGGGAATCACATTCATTATGGCGGACAGAGGTAGCCGCGCCTTAACCTTTAGAGAACAGTAGAACTCCAATTATCCGGACTCCAACTATCCGGATCGCCAATTATCCGGATCAGATTTGAATAAGAACATAGTCAAAACGGATGCGAGACGTAGCGGCGCGGAATCGATTTAAGGTAGCAAAACAGCTGACTCTGCCTGGTATGTTAAAAAAATAATGTATTTTACAGAAATTTACTATTGTTTGTAAATATTACATAATGTAAACATTGTCATTGATTTTGTTTTTTCATAATAAATACCGTAAATGTTCTCTATTATGTTTTGTTTAAGTTTTTCTCCTAAAAACGACCTTTTTTCGAGAAAAATCCAATTATCCGGATTTTTGACTATCCGGATCGGGCCCCGGTCCCAATTAATCCGGATAATTGGAGTTCTACTGTACTACAAACGTACAGGTTCGTTTGCTGATAAACCTCTGCAAAGGACTACGCCCGTACGGGTGTTTTGTATTTTTCTGTTCAAAGTAATATTACTAGATTTTATTCAAGCAGACAGATTTCCTTTCAGTTTCATCAAAGTTATTATGAATAACACTTAGTGTAACTCTGATTCAACCATGTTTGTTAGCAAAAATATAATACAAATTTTCTTGTTCTTTTGCTGCCACAACTATGGTCTGTCAAAAAAGTATCGGAACAGCAGGATTTCTTGGCTTCAAACATTTTTATTAGAAAAATGTTTAACCTCTTATTTTAAAGGATTGTCCGTTTTGAATAACTTGGTAGTTTTCAAATTAATTGTTTATCAGCTCTTTTTCCAAAATGGTGGCCAACTTAATTTTTTTTACGAAAACCTCTATTTTGTAGTTGTATAAATTGGACTTGAAATTTGGATTTTTGAAAGGCTACAGCAACTTGGGAGTAGAAGCTAAATAAAAATTCCCATTTAAAAGATTCTTGAAAATACATTTTTTATCAAGTCACACAGTTTTTCACCTATAACTCTCGACCAGCCATTCAAATAAATTATGATGGTTTTAATTTATAACTTTTATGATGTGACTTGATAAAACAAGTCATTTAGAAGCATTTTTTACATGGGGATTATTTATTAGCTTATAATCCATGCTGTAGCCTTTCAAAAATAAGAAATAAAATAAAAATTTCAAGTCCAATTTACATGAAAACAGATAAGTTTATAAACACATGCAAAGAATAAAAGACTTAAAATTACGAATAAAATCAGAAAACAATACAAAATGGAGGTATTTGTTAAAAATTGTAGAGTTGGTCGCGATATTGGAAAACAACAAACTTATTCAAAATGACAATTCTTTAAAATGTGAGGTTAAACATTTTTCTACCTTTGTTAGAAGCCAAGAAATCCAGCAGTTCTGATACTTTTTTGAAATCCTGTAAATGGTCTGAGTAGGCAACAAAGCATATACAAGTGTTGATTTCTCATATGTTATTTACTGAGCTCTAGTACCAAGCATAGTTATTTACGTCTCCCTTTAAATTTGTAAATTATTTCCACGTAAAACCTTAATATGACTGATCCTTTTACTACAACATTAAATACTGTGTTCAAATTTGTGTATTTGTATCTCCCTTTACAAACAAACTTCTATTTGTCGGATGTACAGAAATTGCATATTTCCGTATTTATTGTTCAATACAATATTAATTCGTGTAAGTCATAATTTCTTATGGTTTTGAATTGTATATGAAACTTTAAACAAATGAAATATTTGTATTGTTATAACTTATAGTTGCATCTCCCCCTCGCCTCTTTTTTCTTTACTTATGATATCCATGACTTCTTATATCATTTAATTACGTTCTCACAAAAATGTTGTTTTCAATTTCCTTAAACTGTTGTTTTTTGTTACTAAAAATAGTACAAGATTTCAGCCGTCGGACAGTCATTAATATATAATAAAACAAATATGGTATAATACCGATCCCTGCGGCATCATAAAGTAATATCTTTCCATTTATTAACAAATTGCATACCGTCTTTATAAACTACTGTAATTTTTTTTTTCTTCTAATACCGAGTATGAACCAATCAGTGAAAGACAACTGGCATCGATCACATAGTCCCTTAATAGGCCAGTCGGTAAAGGTCAATTTAGACCAAAAGTACCAGTAATTTGCAATACGGCTGAATTTTTTTTTATAAGTACATTAAAGTATGTAGATTAACATAAAAAAAAGTTTACCAGTCTATCGATTTCCCAAAGTCGAAAAAAAAAATCGATTATCAGTTTTTTTTCGATTATCCTTAATATTTCAAGCTGGGTTGAAGATAGAGGAAAATAAAAAATACCACCGTGTAGGGGAGGTATTTTTCAACAAAAAAGGTCATATGTATTTATTTCGTCCGAGCAATGGTTTGTCTGGAAAAAATTCGATAATGCAGGTATGTATTTTGCAGCAGGGGAAATCACTAAAAGGGGACATCTTATTCATATATGAAGCGTTTTCTCATTCTAAATTGGCCGAATTTTAATATATCGAATTGAAACTTGACATAGGAGTTAAAATATATATTTTAAACATTTTTGCTGAGTCTCAGCTTGTTATCTTTAAAATTACCCGATCTAGAGCCACTTGACTTATTAATGGGTTTCTCGATTTTAGGAGTACCGGACCCACCAATTCATTTTAAACAGCTCCAGTTTAAAAAATTTTCAAAATATCAACCTGAAAGTTTTTTTACAAGTTAAATATATAGATTCAAACAAGATCAAGGAGTATAAACCTTTTTTATTATTTACTTTTCAAAGCACAAATAACTTAAAAAAGTATAATTTTAGATTTTTTTAGATTTTTCATCAAAACGCTTGAGTTAATCGGCTGCAGATTAGTCAATTTTTTAAATATAGTTTTTAAAATAAGTGTAGCAAAAAACAATTGTGTTTTTAACTTCTGTACCAATTTTTAAATCGATATGTTCAAAAATGTTGAAAATGGAGTCGTTAAATCCAAACGTGTTATAGTTAAAACGAGATAGGTAAAACAGAAGACCATTTTCAAGCGCCTCGTTTTTAAAAATAACATTAAAAAAATCGTTCATACTTACTAAGAATATTTATACTGGTGTACTCAACTTGTAAAACAAATTTGATGTTGATATTCCAAAAATTGACGAAACTGGAATAGATTGAAATTAGTTCGTGAGTCAGGTACTAGTAAAATCGATAATCAAAATCGACTCCTAGATCGGGTAATTTTCAAGATAACAAGCTGAGACTTAGCATAAATGTTTAAAATATATATTTTAACTCCTATGTCAAGTTTCAATTCGATATATTAAAATTCGGCCAATTTAGAATGAGAAAACGCTTCATATATGAATAAGATGTCCCCTTTTAGTGATTTCCCCTGCTGCAAAATACATAGCCTACCTGCATTATCAAATTTTTTCCAGACAAACCATTGCTCCGACGAAATAAATACATATGACCTTTTTTGTTGAAAAATACCTCCCCTACACGGTGGTATTTTTTATTTTCCTCTATCTTCAACCCAGCTTGAAATATTAAGGATAATCGAAAAAAAAATGATAATCGATTTTTTTTTTCGACTTTGGGAAATCGATAGACTGGTAAACTTTTTTTATGTTAATCTACATACTTTAATGTACTTATAAAAAAAAATTCAGCCGTATTGCAAATTACTGGTAGTTGTAACCTATACCGACTGGGCTATAATTAGATAACAGCACATCTGGATCCACACAGTCAAAGGCTTTGAATAAGTTGCAGTAAATACTACCTTCGATTCATCCATTGTGTTCAAACACACTGAGTCTATAGTTTTTAATGAACAAATTAACAGCCGTGACTTTAGGAATGGATTTGTAAAAAAATAATTTATTGTCTCAGCAACTGCAACTAGCCAATCCACCACACCTCTGCATTATCTTTTTAAAAACTGTTAAGGAACACTTCAGACAAACTTTATATAGAAACTAAAAAACCAAGAAATAACTAAGCAAATATGAAAAAACCGGAAAAAAATTATAAAATATAAACATAAGTTAACTTTTTATTTATAAACTAACTTTGAATAAATATTCAGCAGGACGTTAAACACACAAAAAAATGAATAAATATTGCTTACAAATAAAATAATTAAACTTAACTTCCCTGATTTTTTAAATTTTCCTTGAATTTTGGTCTGTTTTAAAAAAGTTTGTCTTAACTTTCCAAATCTGTGTGAACCCTGAATATTGTTTAATATTTTAAATTCATGTTCATAGGTCCTACCGGATATCTTGGGAAATGACCTGGAAACTGCAGACAAGGCAAGATAATAAGTAAAGGGTATAAAAAAAATACTTGTAAACGGCTAACTAAAAACATTGGTGTTGCTACCGCCTCTAAAATTTTATGACTCATGTTACTGTCAATTCTTAGAAATAACCTTCCAATAAAATGGTCGATGTACATTTTAAATGAAGTAATATTTCAGAGTTATTCCCCAAAATAAATCAGGATACCTTAAGTTAAATTTAATTTAATTACTCCATTTATACTGTTACTTTAATACAATAAACCATAATTACACATTAATTCTCTTACTAAACAAATTATGATTAAAACGAACCTGTTATTTCTGGAGCCAGGCATGAACCTAGAGTTCTGTGCTTTAGCAAAAGATCCTTGGGGAGCCAACCCGTTAACAGAGAAAACACTACCAATATCGAAATAGGCCGGACTGGTCGTTCCCCACGGTGGAAGCATACTAGGAGGGTAAAAAGGCTGGTGTTGCTGAAATGTCTGTAACATAAAGCACTAACTCATTTTTATACAATTATAGTACATAGATCAAACTTTTCTGTAAATAAATTTAAATGTTTTCGTTATTAAAAATAAGGTTTAAAATACAATTAAATGACAGAGCATTGAACCATATCTCTATAATGATCTAATTATTAATCATTACACAATACAGTTCTCTAATGCAGAAATTCTTACTTTGCAATCTGTCTTGCCATCTTTAAAATATAAAATTAAACTGACCTTAGGAATATATTTAGCCTATAAAATAGTTTAACTTGATTTTACCATAAACTACAGTACAAATAATTAAACAAAATACATATTATTAAATAAAACATTTGTTGAAATAATTATTATTTAAATTAAATATATTTGTATTGTCCAGAAAATAGCACCAATAAAATGTTATTTACCATGGTTGTGCCTATAGTTAAAACGTTTATAACAAATGTATGTGCCAATACTATGGGAGTAAATTAAAATTACAGTGCCACTGAAACTATGAAAGCTTTAATGGAAAGCTTCACCAAAACAGTTTCTCTAATCAAATCAACATTCAAAATTTACTTTACCACAGGTGTAATGCTGAATATTGCAACTTAATAACATCTGCTGATTCCATCAGTCCAGTCAAGTAAGGGGTTGTAGCATGGAGAGGGGGAAAGCATTTGACTATGGAAATTTATAGGGGGGTACTTAGGAGGTAAACATACTAAAAGTCCCTGCCGCTTCATGGGGGGAGGGGGTGGAAAGGTTCCTTTTTTAGGGATTTTGTTTGTATCTTGAAAACGGTGAATCGCACAGAAAATTTGTTCAATTAACAATTAAAACTGGCAATATTTCCTTCATCTATTAGTTTTTACCATATCTACTTGCTATCATAAATCAACAATTTCCAAAAATTTTATTATTGTCTCACTTTTTTTGTCAATTTTGACTTTTTAACTCCTCATTATTTCTTTTTATAAAAAATATCTACTGAAAGGAAGTTGTCGACAATTTTATTTCCTTCAAAAGTATATATTTATACTTTCAGTCATTTATCTAAACAGGTCAAAAATTACGACAATTTTAACTTTTCTGCTAAATTTCATGAATTTTGGTACAAAACTAAACTTTGGTTATTTTCGTTAATCATGGTTACCTATACAAGCAAGTATATTGTTTATTTATACCTAAGGGTTTATTATATAAACTATATTACGGTATATCAAGTAAAATTATATTGTTTTATAATGAGAGAATATATTGTGTTAAATTTTTCAATGTTCATTGATTTAAAAAAAAATATTTTTAAATTACCAATATTTGACTGGCCAATGAGTTTTTATCTTGGTATTAATTAAGATGTGTACATAATAAATTAAACAATTGGAAATCGTATAAGAATTAGTGTGAGTTTTATGAGTTAAAATGATGTGAAAACTGGTTTATTAATTACAAATGTTCTTAGGATTGTCATGGGAGAAAATGGTACCTTTCGGCCAGGGTGGGTGGACTTTGAGTTCCCAGCAGTTTCCCTTTTGTAAATAGGTGGTCATCGACTGACCTCTTCCCATCAGTAAGGGGAGATAAGTTATCTCCCATGATGGGAAGAGGTTTTGTGTGGGGGGGGGGGATTTTTCTTTCTCCTCTTCTATTTACATTCAGTTTATTCTCAGCTTGTGTCTAGTAAAATTGTGTTATAAATTTGCTTAAACGTTTAAGTTGGTTTTAATTTAAAACTTTATGTTTTAATTAAAGTTAAATATTTAAGTTTTAATTCAAGTTAAATATTTAAATTTAAATTAAGTTGTTTTTTATTTTAAATATTTTACGAGTGTGAACATCGTTCGTAATGAGGAATGAGTGTTTTGTGTGCGGTAGAGACAAGACGAATCCAGCAACAAGGCATCAAGAGGTACAGAGAAATGGATAACATCTCTGAAAAGTGCAATAAGGCAAGAGGAGATGGAAAGAGTTCCCAGGTAAACACTTTAATTCACAAAGCATGCTGTAAAATATACACCAGACCTCAAAGCATTACTGTTGATGCAAAAAGGCATGCTGCATCAACATTATCTTAAAATGAAACTACGAGTATCAGGTCTTCAGGGCTACATTTGGATTTCAAGAATAATTACTTTCTTTGGGTCGAAGAAAAGCTTATATTGAATGTAAGCACATCTATTGAACAGTCCTTCGTAAAAACACCCAACTTGGCAGAAATTGAGGAAGATGTTGACCTTTCAGTGATTCTTACTGTAAATTCACCACCTGACGACAAAATTTTATTTATAACTGCACGGTGAACGTGGAATCGACTGTAGGCACAAATTATGAATAAATAGAATGTAATAGAAGAGGAGAAAGGAAAAGTCCCCACCCTGCACTAAACCTCTTTCCATGATAAAAGGGAGATAGCCTATCTCCCCTTACTGATGGGAAGAGGTCAGTCGTTGATATCACCTTTATACAAAAGGGAAGCAGCTGAGAGCCCCAAGTCCTCCCACCTAGTCCGTACTGATGAAAGGTATCCTTTTCTCTCATGACAATCCAAAGCATTTTAGTAATTAATAAACCAGTTTTCACATCACTTTCACTAACGAAATCTCTTACACTTATGCTTACACTATTTACAATTGCTTATTATATTATGTACAAAATTTAGTTACAATAGGAAAAAACTCATTGGCTAATCAAATATTGGTCATTAAAAATATTAAAAAGAAATAAACATTGCACAATTGAACATAATATATCCCTCATTATAAAACAGCATATAGGCTACTTGATAAACAATATAGTTTATATAAACGCTTAGGTTTAAATAAACAATATACTATCTGGTAAAGGTAACTATGTAACGAAAATAGCCCAAGTACAGTTTGTACCCAAAATCATGAAATTTAGCAGAAAAGATCAAATTGTAGTACCTTTTGACCTGTTGAAGCTAAATTACTAAAAATATAAATACTTTTATGGAAATAAAATTTTCTACAACTTCTTTTCAGTGCATTTTTCCGTAAAATGAAAGGATGAGAAGTTAAAGTCAAAATTGACGAAAAACATAAGGCAATAACCAAATTTCCGGAAATTGTCGTTTTATGATAGCGAATATCTCGAAAACTATAACAGATACGATAAAAATTAATAGTAAAATTTTTGAAGGAATCATAGACAGCTTTAATTGTTAATTGCACAGTAAATTTTCTGTACAACTCACATTTATCAAAACAAGAAAAATGATACCAAACAACGTATATTTACTATAAACTGTACGTTGTTTGGTATTTATTTTCACATTCCACGTAATCCAATAATATATAAACCCACAAGCTTTTCAGGTTTATAAAAACTCAAACTTGTAATGTAATCGTATTATAGTTTATTATTCAAATATACACAAATATTATTCAAATAATATATACACCCAAATTATATTTACAAGTATAATTTACAAATATTATTCATTCACATACTTTACAAATAATATTCACCTAATTTACAAATAATATAAATAAAATCAACAAATATTTACACCATTTATTATAATAAAATACATGACTAAAACCAGACTGTCCTAAAATAAATGCTTCTGACTACAGAGAATGATATAAGGACGTGTTAAGCTATTATGAAATACAAAATTAACAGTGTACATTAAAATTAGTCAACAAAAATTAAGGTTAAAGTATATCAACAAATATTTACACCATTTATTATAATAAAATACATTACTAAAACCAGACTGACATAAAATAAATGCTTCAGACTTCAGAGTATGTTATAAGGACGTGTTACGCTATTATGAAATACAAAATGTTACTGCCAAAACTCGTAAAACCCATTAGTTTAAACGGAAACTGCTCTGACTCACACTTATGAATCATATTAGCCAGTGCTTTGTTAACTATCATTGTATTGTGATCTGAGGTCTACTAGAGAAAATAGTCATACTTTGTTTGTGTCAATTTTCATGAAATATTATGAAGAATGTATATATATGATTAATTTTTAAATACAATTAAGTATAACAAAAATTAATGTTAAGTAGACTGAAGTACACTGGGTGACTCATAGGGTCGGAAGGAAGGGCTGTCCTAATCCCTTGAGCACGTGAGTGTGAGGGTGCGTGCGTGCGAGGGGACTTGACCTGGCCTCCATCGGCACTCCCGTTTTGCTATAACTATAGGTATTTTGTAAAAAACACATACAGACAGACAGATGAAAAAATAAGCTCCGTAGACCCATGTTTATATTGTAAAATATATGTTTGTTTGGATCCCAGGAACATATCCACAAAAGGGGTCCAGAGAGTTCGAGGACACCCTGTATGTTCCAATACTACGACAGTAAATATAAAATTATAATGCCAACTCTCAGGAACTATGGAAGCTTTAATGGAAAGATTCACCAAAACAGTTTTTCTAACGAAATCAATAGTCCAAATTTACTTTACCACAGGTGTAACGCTGATATTTCAACTTAGATAATATCTGCAGACTTCTTGTGGTATTTATTTTTATTTATTTATTTCTCTCACCTTTGACAAAAATACATTTTGTATAGCAAGCGTCATTATTACAGGACTATTAAAACATTACATAGACAACAAACACAACATCAGCACCAGCCAAAACACATCAATAAACAAAACAACTAATGATATTCACATTCAAATGTGATAGCAACAACATCCAAAATACAAAAAAACATACATTTTCCTTCTTTTTGCAACTTTTTGCTTCTTAAAACTAATTTTAATATATATTAAATTTCAACACTATCAATACTTTTTACATTTAATATAATTTTGCGCTTCCAAAAATTACTTTCCCAATATAGTGCCCTGAAACATATAAAAAAGGAAAGCACCTCCATCATTCGGTAGATGGCAGTCCCATGAATTCTTCTATAGAATAAAAGATGCCCTGCTTCAAGTATCTCAACACTTCCCTCTTAAATGAATTTTCATCTGCCATTGCCTTAAGCCTATGTGGAAGACAGTTGTGTAGGATTGCCCCAGAAACTGCTGGTGACTTTGAAGTTTGAGAAAGCCTGTGTTTAGGAATAGTTAAATTGTATGTTTCTCTTGTATTGTATCTATATACCTTATTATAGTGTACATCTGAGTGGAACTTCGAAAACATGATGACACTCGGAATATAAATCGTAGGGAAAGTTAAAACATCAACCTTTTTTAAAAGAAGGCGGCAAGAATCTGTATGCTTCTTACCAAAGTTAGCCCGAAGTGCGGACTTTTGAATTTAAAAAACCTTTAACATTGATCTCGTTGAAGCATTTCCCCACACAGCAACACCATATTGAATATGACAGTAGAAAATACCATAATATGCCATCCGAAGAACCGGCAAAGAGCAATACCTCGATAACCTCTTCAGAACATAAATCGAGGAGTTTAATTTTGCGGACAATGTACTTATATGATTACCCCAATTCAATTTTGAATCAATTGTCAAACCGAGAAATTTTATATTTTCTACTTCAATTAATTGATAATTATCTGCAAAGACGTCTATTGCACTGCAATCTTTTCTATTCTTTGCTGAGAATGATATGTAATTTGTTTTTTCTAAGTTTAGCATGAGATTAAGTCTTGTGAAACACTCTACGGCCTGATTTAATGTTATGAAGGATTTAATCTCCAAAGTGCTATCGTCTTGATCAGATAAGATGAGGGTTGTATCATCTGCATACATAAGGGCTGAGCCCCAACTCAATTGTAATGGCAGGTCATTAATATAAAGTATAAAAAGAACTGGGCCCAGGTTCGATCCTTGGGGTACCCCATGGTTAACTGTAAGTATGTCGGACTTATGTACTTTCCCCTCAGCATCTGTAAGCTCTACGTAATGAGCTCTATTTTCCAGATATGTTGTAACCCATTTCAGTGCCTTTCCATGAATACCATATCTTTTTAATATATTTAAAAGCACATCATGGTAAATACAATCAAACGCTTTGCTCAGGTCCATAAAAATATTAATACAATTTTCTTTGTTATCAAATGCAATAAGAATTGTTTCAAAATTTTTAACTATAACATCAATGGTGCTTTTGCTCTTCAAAAACCCTTACTGATTATCTGAAATAATATTATTGTTATCTAAATGTGTTACTAGTTGTTTTATCTTTTAGAAAATTTTTGAAAAAAAGGGGAGAATGGATATTGGTCTATAATTCTGTACATCCTCAGGGACAACTTTTTCGAAAAGTGGTTTAATCTTTGCTAATTTTAGTTGGTACGGAAAAATTGCCTCTGAGAGTGACTGATTGATAATATGTGTTAAAGGATTAAGGAATTCTTCACAGCATTGTTTACCTAGCCGTGCTGGTATCGCATCATATCCTGAAGAGGATTTGTTTTTAAGACTTTTAATAATTTTACGGATTTCATTTCCTTTTACCGGTTTTAAGTCCATGGTGGACTGTGCGGGAAAAGTAGCACAGTCCGTGTGAACCATTTTAGAGCATTTGCCACCCACTTTATTTAAAAATAAATTGAATATATTGCAAACACATTGAGTATCATCCACGACATGACCACTCGACTTCAAGGTAATGCTCTGCGGTTTGGAAAACTGTTTTAGTGATCTCTCCTGGTTAATTATGTCCCATGCTGTCTTTCCCATATTAGCAGAGCCTTTAAGACGTCTCTTGACATCTAAAGACTTTGCAGATTTTATAACTTTTTTATATGTTTGTCTGTATACTCTATACAAATTTTGAAAACTTAGTGAATTTGTTGTTTTAGAAATGTAATGGTAAAACTTAAGATTCTTACTAGACGTTAAAATGCCTTTACTAAGCCAAGATTTAGACTTTGCATGAATTTTTTGATTTACTCTAATCATGGGACATAGCATCTGAAACCAATGATCAAATGTCGCTAAGAAGGCACTATACTTGTCTTCAGCTGATGACGCGGAGTATACTTCTTTCCAATTTTCTGCTTTAAGTCTATACTTTAGTATGTGTTATTCTAATAATAACAAATATTTTGACCAATAAAATATTAAATAGTACAAGTTATATAAACAACAAATTGATATGTATGTTCCGATACTACGGCAGAAAATATAAAATTATAATGCCAACTCTCAGGAACTATGGAAGCTTTAACCCAACAACGGCCACGGTTAAAGCTAAAATTGACCAGCCCGTTTTTAGCGTTTTGCAAGCATATTTTTAAAAATTCGCCAAAA
>JAGFPH010001156.1:266259-282496 GCA_018207615.1 Philaenus spumarius
ATATCTGCTGACTCCATGTGGTATGTGTTATTCTAATAATACCAAATAATGCTTTGACCAATAAAATCTTGAATAGTACAAGTTATATAAACAAGAAGAAATTGAAATGTATGTTCCAACAGGGGTGCAGAAACTGTTTTAGCACACAATATTTCCCCAGAACACACCTTTTTTCACTAAAAATTTCCCCATAATTGATCGCTATTCGCTACAGATGCGCCAGACATTAACACAGTTTGTTTATCTATTTCAACATATTTATTGACCTTATGTTTTAATAATTTTTATTATATTCATTATAAATTCCAATATAAATCTTCAAAAAAATAATAATAGCATTATTTTTACTTAATTAACTACGGTGAAATTAAATATCTACAGTGAAATATCTTCAGATGGTCCCAAAAGGTTTAAAACAAAAAAAGTACAACTTGATTATTACTACTTTATTATGTTTAAAAGTAGGCCTAAGGCCCGTATTACAACACTGTAAAATAATTTATAAAATATGTTTTATAAAAGTTCTTTGACAAAGATCTTTGATAGTGTACTGGGCCATCTTTTATAATACATTTCTTTTATAACATTTCTTTTATAAAATTTAAGAGGTTGGCATTTTACCTTTTATAAAATGTTAGATACATTTTTACCTTTTAGTACAAGTCCAAAATGTTTTATAAAAGAGAATCACTTTTTTGGAGAGATCCAAAAACGTGATCCCGACGCGCTACGATTTTTTAACTGTCAAAATCGGGTTTCCCGTACCGAGAAAAACATATAAAACGTTACACCACACTGAATTTTCAAAATGTTGATCCAAAAAGTGATCCCGACGCGCTACGACTTTTTAACTGTCAAAATCGGTTTTTCCGTACCCAAAAACATATAAAATGATACCCCACACTGAATTTTGATTCAAAAACGTGATCCCGACGCACTACGACTTTTAAATGTCAAAGATCGGTTTTCACGTACCCAAAAACATATAAAACGATACCCCATACTGAATTTTCAAAATGTTGATCCAAAAACGTGATCCCGACGTGCTACGACTTTTTAACTGTCAAAATCGGTTTTCCCGTACCCAAAAACATATAGAACGTTACTTCACACACTATTTTCAAAATGTAGAACCAAAAACGAGACCCCGAGGCGCTACGACTTTTAAACTGTCAACATCGTTTTCCCGTACTCAAAAACATATAAAACAAATTTTCAAAATGTTGATCCAAAAACGTGACTCCGACTGCGACTTTTTAACTCGCAAAATCGGTTTTTTTTTACCCAAAAACATATAAAACAATAGCCCCACACTGTATTTTCATAATTTTGACCCAATATTTTCAAAATGTTGACCCAAAAATGTGACCCTGACGCGCTCCGCCCCACGCTAGAAAGTTCAAAAGCTTTTCAACTCTCCGCAATAAAATTACGAAGATTTTGGTACCAAAAGAAGTTTTCTACGACGTCTGTGAGTGCTTATACCGTGCCGTGTATACAGGAAAACTTACACAAAAACTCATCGCATCATTCAATACTTCGGCATTTTAATGCAAGCCGAAGTAATAAAAAATGAGTACGCACATCACATTATACGCATTTTACTGATAAAGACTGATTTCAAATTTCGGTAAAAGAAAATTAAAAAACATCGTGATTTCGAATTTCGGTAAAAGAAAATTAAAAAACATCGGTAATACCTTTACGGTACGGTATCGTATAATTTGGTTTAATATGATTTAATTCTAATCGCTTGAATAATATCATTTGTATGAAACTAATCAAAATTTGCATACCGGTATCATAATAATAATTTTTTAATACCCAACGAATGTATTTGAACGCCCATCAAGAATCAGGAAACTGCCATTCATCAACCAAAACAAAGATATCGTATCGGCGGCTCGGCCGTACGATATTTTGTGCGGTGAAAATTAATGTCGTATCGCGGCTCCACCGTACAATATTTTGTGCGGTGAAAATTAAATAATAACCCTGTCCGACTTGCAACTTGCATTCCACGTAAAACTGTAGGTCCCGTCTAAATTAGCCTTAAGTGCAAAACAGCAGGACGTTAAACACAAAAAAAAAAAAAAAAAAAACAACAACAGAGACCAGAGAGCAGACAACACACTTTGTTTGTGTGTGTTGGTGTGTTTAAATTGTATCATACAAACCGATTAAGCTGACCTTTGTTCCCATTAATTTCTTATCTATTTTCCCCCAAAATAATTATATTTTCCTTATTTTTGTTGGATTTTTCCCCGGCCAAAATTTCCCCATCTCAGTCCCAATTTCCCCCGAACCTCGTTCGGGCGTTCGGACATATTCTGCAGGCCTGTGTTCCAGTACTACGGCATTAAATATAAAATTATACTGCCAACTCTCAGGAACTATGGAAGCTTTAATGGAAAGATTCACCAAAACAGTTTTTCTAACCAAATCAATATTCCAAATTTACTTTGCCACAGGTGTAACGCTGATATTTCAACTTAGATAATATCTGCTGACTCCATGAGGTATGTGTTATTCTAATAATACCAAATGCTTTGACCAATAAAGTCTTGAATAGTACAAGTTATATAAACAAGAAGAAATTGAAATGTACGTTCCAATACTACGGCAGTAAATATAAAATTATACTGCCAACTCTCAGGAACTATGGAAGCTTACATGGAAAGATTCACCAAAACAGTTTTTCTAACCAAATCAATATTCCAAATTTACTTTACCACAGGTGTAACGCTGATATTTCAACTTAGATAATATCTGCTGACTCCATGTGGTTATTCTAATAATACCAAATGCTTTGAAAAATAAAATCTTGAGTAGTACAAGTTATATAAAAAAGAAGAAATTGAAATGTATGTTCCAATACTACGGCAGTAAATATAAAATTATACTGCCAAACTCTCAGGAACTATGGAAGCTTTCATGGAAAGATTCACCAAAACAGTTTTCCTATCCAAATCAATATTCCAAATTTATTTTACTACAGGTGGAACGCTGATATTTCAACTTAGATAATATCTGCTGACTCCATGTGGTAAGTGTTATTCTAATAATGCCTAATACTTTGTTCAATAAAATCTTGAACAGTACAAGTTATATAAACAAGAAGGAATTGAAATGTATGTTCCAATACTACGGCAGTAAATATAAAATCATACTGCCATCTCTCAGAAACTATGTAAGCTTTAACCCTAAAAGTGGCACTGACTGCAGTCTCTTGGGGGCAAATGCAACCCGCTCAAACATTAGCGAGAATTTGCATAATCGATAATTTAATCCACTTAAAATCATCCAGTCGTAATGAAACTGGCACCATTCTAAAGGAAATGAATTAAACTTTAATTTTTGTATTTACAACCTTTTCGTAAAACGTATACAGTAGACTCCCGATTATCCGCGATAATGGGTGGCTGAACTTTCGTGTATAATCGAAATCACGGATAATCCGAAACTAACCTAAAATGCCCTAGAAATAGTTCAAAATGACCGTAAAACTAAAATAAGTGCTTAATTAATCTTTACAAAAGGTTCAGGTAATAACAATTAATTTAAATATGCACAGTTACGTACCTTTATATGTTGGAAAAATTACATAGTTTCACACACACTATTTACATATTTACAAAGAACAAAAACAAAAAAAAACAGTCCAGTACATAACTACTACAGTACTACTGTTGTCAAAATGCACTTTCAATATCAATCTTTATCAGCATGGAGTAAAAAAGTCCTTTATTGACGGGGGTGGGAATAGTCCCGTTATGAAGGTTATATGCTTACTGTATTGTCTTTGAGGTGGCGCTATAGTCTGCACGCGAGATAATGGGCCTTAACTCCCTAAACTTTGTTCGCCGTAGTATCGCATTTGGGTTGTTTTACATATTTAATTTGTATTTTTTTGGCGATCGCGGTTAAGCCGCAACGCGGGTAATCCACTCGTGGATAATCGGGGTTCTACTGTATTTTCATACGTAATCATCTTTTTAAAATATGCATATCGGGCTACAGCTATTTCCGCGTGCGAATCTGCATACAATTGTACTGTTATTTCCCACTTCTTCAACATTCAAGCCCACCTACAGAAGTATTTATATCGAGATTATAAAGCTACCATTGGATTCGTCAAGATTTTATCTTTCTAATGGTGCCTTCCAATCAGACGTTTGAATTTTACAGGATTTATTCAAACGATTTCTGTAAACCCTTGCGATTGGACAGTTTTTCAACCAATGAAACAGCCCATTTGTCAACCGATATAACGCCTACTATATCACATGTTTTGACAGATTGCTTTACACCATTTTGTAGAGAAAAGATTGACCTTTCTAACGGTGGGAATTGAACTAGAAATAACCAGTTTTTTTGTTTGTCTAGACGGAAATGAAAAGTACATAATTAGGGCATTCTAGTGAGACCGTCTGGCGCATGGGTTCCCACGGTATTTATATGACGCATCCTGCCACCGGGGAAGTTTCATAATCATTGATGTCAGTTTGTTATTCAAATAAAGATAACTCAAACACTTTTGTGAACTAAGGAAAGACAAGTATACCGTTCTTTTCTTTGATTTATCCTCTACACTTTGTTATAATAATATTTCTTTTTTGGGCAAAGCATATATTAGTAAATAAAGTTTCAATCTAGGCATAGTTTTGTTAGCGTCGTGTATTTGGAACATAAAAACTGTGTTTTTCAAAATAATAAATTTGAAATTGATAAATGTTTTTATACAGTTCTATTTAGAACTAAGTTACGAAACTTTTTTACGCTTATGAAAAAAATACAAAAAAAAATGTTTACTACTTGTTATGTAGGCATAAAGTTGAACTTTTTCCTTTCGTTACTGAAAATTTTTTGTTTCTTGAGCTATAACTTTTATAATTTCAAAAGAAACTAATTTTTAGTGGCATATTTGAATTCTTTGAAGTTTCTTCTACAAAAAAGACATTGAACACTTTTGGATTGGGGTTCATTTACTATTTTTGGCGAATTTTTAAAAATATGCTTGCAAAACGCTATAAACAGGCTTTTCAATTTTAGTTTTAACCATGCCAGTTCTAGGGTTAATGGATAGATTCACCAAAACAGTTTTTCCAATCAAATTAACATTCTAAATTTACTTTACCACAGGTGTAACGCTGATATTTCAACTTAGATAATATCTGCTGACTCCATGTAGTATTATACCCTACTTCAATCTAGATTATTATTACTAAGTTAAAAGCTCCATTTTAGAAGAAAGCATTATAGATGATTTGCAATTTAAATCTTTTCAATGCTTACAAAACTTATGAATATTAAAATTTAAAACAAGAAACAATAAACCAAATAATAAACAAAAAGGTATATCTATAACCCACAAAGCTAATCTGAAGGCATTTTTTTATATTCATTACCAACACAATTTTAGGTTATCCCTAGTTTGGATCAAGTGAAAGATTTAACAGAGTACAGTAATCCCTCAACATTGCGGGCTTGGTATTCGCAGTTCCAAAAAAAAACTATTAAATAGCACTACATTACATGCAAAATTCATAAATTATTACAGTGTATGTACTGTAATTATTGTATGAATTTAATAACATTGTATAAATACCACGTTGGCGAACATTCACAAATACAACAAAACATACAAGATGGGATTTCCCCACAACACATCCCTGCATGAATATAAGTGGGCTTGTCCAAATGATCTATGGCTAAATCTGAGTAGGTTATTACGCAATTTGGAGGATGATGTATCAGTTATTAATAGCTGGAAAAATTATAATATCGCACTCTGCATTGTAAACTTACAGGATGCGATTGAGGAAACTAAATCGTCAACAATCAATGCTTGCTGGCGAAAATTATGAAAGTGTCAGAAGTTTATCCTTCTATCGAACGGTCAATAAAATTCAGTCGAGAACTTGACATGGCATTAGTGCTGTACAAAGAAGTGCGAAAAGAAATAGAACTAAATAAAAAACAATCAATGATTACAAGTTTTTTTAAACTTAATGAAAATTAAGTTATTTAAACTAATTTTTTTTTTCAGTTTAGTTTTATTTTTGTAATTATAGTGTAATAGATTTCAAAATAATAAATGTTTCCTGAGTGGACTGTACAGTTCTTAGATTTTAGTGAACTGCGTCTATGATCATGTATTTAGTTTTAAACTGAAATTATCACTCTGGGGGTACTTTTTTCAAAAATAAAGTAAATAAAATGTAAGTAAACATGAAATTTATTAACTTTTGTAAATATTAATTATAGGTATTAGTACGTTTTAAAATTTTCTATATGTCGCGAAAATAACCTTTCTTTTCCCATAAAAATTTGGTTTTTCCTTATTCACGGTTTTGTTGTTCGCGTTAATTTGAAGAAACCTATCCTCCGTGAACAGCGAGAGATTGCTGTATTTTAAACTAGGAGTGTCTGTGTTAGAGGACCAAAATGGAACCAAAGTGATAAGAATTAATTTTGTCTTTTACTAACTAATTATATTAGTTATTTTAATATGTTTGAGGTTATTGTTGACATCACCATTAATATCCAACAGCTACACTTATCTACTTATATAAAGCTAGACGGTAACACTGATTCATTGACATTAATTATTAGGCACTTCCCGTAATCGGACCCCCTCAACCTTATACTTGAATTAAAGGTCTCGACGAGAAACTTTTGGGAAAATTGCCAGAAGTTAACATTTTATAATTTTGGAAGCACCTTTTGGGCGGGAAAGATTTCTTCAATTTTAAAATTTTTTAATTTTTCCACTTTGAGCGCTTTTAGTAAGAAAACGGTAACAGATAGCAAAAAATGTTAAATACAAAAGTTGTAGAAAATTTTATTTCAGACCAACATCAGATTTAACCCTCAAAGTGGCAGACTGCAGTTTTGACTGCAGTCTCTCAGGGGCAACGCAACCCGCTCGAACAATTGCGAGAATTTGCACAATCGATCATTATATCCACTTAAAATGATTTAATCGTAATAAAACCGGTACTGTTGGAAAGGTAATGAATTAAACTATAATTTTTGTATTTACAACTTTTTTGTAGAACACATATTTACATACGTAATCACTGTTTCAAAATTGTAGTACCTAAATCACCTATGATTCACGCGTCAATGAACGCCGTATACTGTCAAGACTTTGTCTCATTTTCAACGGTCTGTAATTCCTCACAGAAGTTATTTATGAAGAAGATCATTACAGCATTGAATTTAGCAGACGATTCTGTTTCAAACTGTGTCTTCAAATCACATGTTACTCTGAAAACAGCTGTTCTATAGGATATACGGTAAAAGCTTGTAATTGGTCATATATATTTGGCCAATACGCAAGCCTGTTTAGAATCGATTCTTACAGTCTTATTCGATATATACCTAAAATGTACAATATATGGTTATAAACAGAAATCTTCACAGTTTTTATCTATGTAAAATTCTATACATTTAGATCTCATAGGTTGGTATAACAAAGCTTTACAAATGAACACAATTCATCGAACGCCAGCCGTCTAGTTGACTTCATTTGTTGACATTTGTTTTGTGTTATTTTATGGTTATTACAGTTTATAAAATAGTGTTATATTGTGTTTTAGTTATAAATAAATAAGTGTAGATTGTGTTTGAGTGAAATTAGGCTTATAACGGTGTTGTAACAAAACGGTAAGTTTATAAATAACATAGGCTATAGAAATAAGTTTTAGGTTAAAATGCCGATTTGAGGTTTTTGAATTTTCATTACAAAATGTAAAGTTATTTGAAACTGGGTAGAATGCTATTCGATTCTACATTTCATTCTCGAATTTTTGGTATAAAAAAAACATTGTTTGGTAAAAAATATCTTGGCATAGGCTAGTCACTTGAAATTAGTCAAGATTTGCAGGTTATGTAGTAAAAACGTTCAAAATGTTATTTTGAACTAAAATTTGTGAAATTGAAATATATTTTTACATATTTCTATTTAGAACTAAATTATAAAACTTTTGTGTATTTTGAAAAAAATTACAAAAATGTTTTACTATTTTTTATGTAGGCATAAAGTTCTTTTTTTTCCTTCCGTTTCTGAACATTTTTCGCTTTCTAAGCTAACAACTTTTACAATTTCAAAAGAAACTAATTTTTAGTGGCATATTTGAATTCTTTGAAGTTTCTTCTACAAAAAAGCTATGGAACACTTTTGGATTGGGGTTCATTTACTATTTTTGGCGAATTTTAAAAAATATGCTTGCAAAGCGCTATAAACGGGCTTTTCAATTTGAGCTTTAACCATGCCAGTTCTAGGGTTAAGATCCAATCATCCATTTAGCCACTATTCATCCGAGAAGGGAAGCTCCGCCCAACGTTCTTAAAGCTAGCCGGTTTCACTGTTTACTGACATTAATTATTAGGCACTTCCCGTAATCGAACCCCCCCTCAACCAAATACTTGAATTAAAGCTCTCGACGAGAAACTTTTGGGAAAATTGCCAGAAGTTAACATTTTTTAATTTTGCAAGCACCTTTTGGGCGGGAAAGATGTTTTACATTTTTTAAATTTTTTCATTTTTTTACTTTGAGCGCGTTTTGTAAGAAAACGGTAGAGATTGCCAAAAATGTTAAATACAAAAGTTGTAGAAAATTAAATTTCAAAGAAGAGATTTTCCGTCAGATTCAAGATCCAATCATCCATTTAGCCACTATTCATCCGAGAATGGAGGCTCCGTCCAACGTCCTTAAAGCTAGACGATTTCACTCATTCACTGACATTAATTATTAGGCACTTCCCGTAATCGGAGCCCCATCAACCTTATACTTGAATTAAAGCTCTCGACGAGAAACTCTAGGAAAAATTGCCAGAATTTAACTTTTTTTAATTTTGGAAGCACCTTTTGGGCGGGAACGATTTTTTCGATTTTTGAATTTCTTCATTTTCTTACTTTGAGCGCATTTAGCAAGAAAACGGTAAGAGATAGAAAAAAATGTTAAATACAAAAGTTGTAGAAAATTTAATTTCAAACTAATGATTTTGCATCAAATTTAAGATCCAATCATCCGTTCAGCCGCTATTCACCCGAGAAGGAGCTCCGGCACACAATCCTTCAAATTTCCCATGTTAATCTTATGGAGATAATGTTTAATGAGTTTGAGTCCCTTGCCAAATAAAACAGCTGATTTATGCTCGGTCACATATGTACAAACGAACCAAAGATTAACGAGATTCTTTAGCGAATTTTCCAACTGCGAGCGAAGCAAAGCAGCGCATGAGGTGGGGTTGGGAAGCGAAGCGTCCAGGGGCAGAGCCCCTAGTTACACTTATATGAATATACAAATAAAAGACAAATTTTTTAAACCAAAAAGATATCAACATGGCAAATAGTGTTTGACCAGTTCGTTAACCAAATTTGATTATGGCTTGTGCCTAGAGAATAACAGGATAAGAGAATTTGTTTTCCCAAGGTTCAACTATTGATTAATTTAACTTAACGATCAATCTATCTAAAACCAAGATATTTAACAGACCCCCACTGGAGTGTATTATTTCAAATTAGAGCATGTTTGCTACCAAATTAATTTATGAATATTCACTAAAGATTCTTTTCGCATATTAAAATCAGAAATGCCTACAGGTTTTTATTGTTTCTGTGCTAGTGCACTTGTTGTTACCATTTTGAATTTAAATGTTGATTATTCTATCAATACAACATACCTACGATTACAGACCTTATATTGAGCTAGAGGCTATGGTGCTTATAGTTCTGGTGGGCCCACTACTGATCTAAATCTAAATGATTATTGCTGTCAAACAAAAAGAGAGATATGAATCGAGAATGTGCAGAGTTTCCCAGGAAGTTTAACATCTAGCTTTCCAAACAAAAAACTAACATTTACTACTTCTACGCAAAATCAAGCAAAGGTAAAAATAGCTTTTATCCTGCCTATTTTAATTCTAAATAAGAATCTCAGGTGCAGAACTGACTAACATGTCCCAATATATGTTTTTAATGTAACTATTAAATTTTTCCTTTATAACAATAATATTTCAACTATATTAAACTTAGAATGAGGTATTATAAAACATAAGTTCAAAATGGAAAGTCTTCCTTTCCCATTTAATTTTATAAAACTTAATTAAAATAAAGACAAGTGATGGTATTTTTTCTTTTTTATCTTATCTTCTAAAGCGAGAGATAATTGTCTGTCTGCTAAATAGATCTGGAATCTCCGTCTAAGGATTTTTGATTTTTTGATTTTATATGGGGCTTTTGGCCTCGAGAAATCGATTGGAAATGGTCACCAGTCTGGGAAAATTCGTTTTCTACGTCTTTTTATTAAATTAAAAAGTGAAATTTGTCCATTTTAAACAATACAAAGCGCAGCTGATGCAAATGTTTTCAATGTCATTATAATAATCATCTATTTCTTTTCAACGAAGCACAGCTGATGCAAATGTTTTCAATGTCATTACAATAATCATCTGTTTTCTTTTAAACGAAGCACAGCTGATGCAAATGTTTTCAATGCCATTACAATAATCATCTGTTTTCTTTTAAAGTGTATTTTATTAGAGGTAAGCCTAATGTTGTATCTATTTATAGTTACCATGACAACAAATACTTCTGCTAAATAAACATACCCTTTATTTAGTTGTTTAATGTTATAGGCCTAACCTAAACGATGTTCACGGAAATTTGCAATAATAGTTATTGACGTGAGCAAACTAGGCCCTGCTTATAATCGAGCTTTAGCTCGGTCTCCTGGTACTTATAGTTAAGCTAAACCTACTGTATCCTTTCCAAATAATTATATGGTATCAATATTTGTAATTCGTGCACGCTGAAATATTACATAGAGATAATAAATGAGATTATTTTATAACGAATTTACTATATTCCGAAATTGAACAACTAACTATTCAATACAATACTACAGTGTAAATATTACACATAAATTGAAAATATGTAAAAGTTGTAATTAATAAAAGAAAAGATTGTTATTCCTCACCAAATTTAACTATTGCTTATTATTAATAATTGGAATTTCATTACTTTTATAACTTAAAAACATGATTTTGACCTTCTTTATTCGTATTACAACTTTGTTGTTAAATAATTTTACTCATTGTACAAAGAATAATGAATTCAAGGAAAAAAATGGATTCTGTGATTTATTTATTTCTACATCATACTGTTTCTAAGCTACGGCTATTTAAATGGCTTATTTTATCAGTTATAGATCATTTTTAATGGGTTTTGTTTAGAACTTAGCACACATAGCTCAACCTATTAGTAGATTTGGCTTGAACTGGTTGGCTTCAAAACCGACATTTAAGCATCTAAACGCTCCAGAAGCATCTAGGTTTGACTCGCTATGTCCCGTTTCAAGATGGCGGCACCAGAGAAACATTTGAAAAGGTTTTTCCAGTATTGCTTTTTAACTAGATCGAAATACGACCAGAGAAGCAATAGAAGTGATAGTAAGGCCAAGGTTGTTGAGGTAACGAATGGCATAGGCTTGCTAGGCATACCATTCTAAGTGTATTGCATTAAACTTGTGATGAAGCGGAACACATCATTTTAAAATTACTAGAAAATAATAATAAAAGTAAAAGCTAACTCAAAACCGTTGAACTAACCTTTTTCTATTTGAATTTTTTTGTTATTTTTAAATTTAAAACGCATTAAAAACTATCCTTTGTGTGGTAATTTAGAAAAAAATATCTGTAGTAGGATAATGTTGTTTAATTTGTCTATTTCTAAACATTCTAAATTAAATTTTTTTATAAATCTGTAATAATATATATTTGATTATGTCTAAGTTTTAATTTTAGAAGACAAATCAGTTGCATTTATTTATAAGTAGTAATAATACAACGCAAACAACCTTATACATGTATTACATCATTTAATTTTTAAATAATTATGTTATGAATTAGCACTAGACTTTGAATGTTTATTCTCATTCTTAGGCAACAAATATAAAATGATATTACCACCTCACAGAAAGTATGGAAGCTTTAATGGAAAGACATTTACTCTAACCAAATCAACAATCCAAATTTACTTTTACCACAGGTGTAACACTGATATTTCAATTTAGACCATATCTGCTGACTCCTTGTGGTATATCCTACACCAATTAATTTATTAGAGATTTTTTTAAACTCAACCTTATACTTACATATATCTGAACTTGGTTGCCATAGTTGACACTAGGAGGTAATGAGCTGCCATTAGTATATAGAAACCGATGTGGTGTTGTTTGATAGGCTGTCGTAGGGTCGAACACAGGAGCTGTTGCAGCTGCCGGTGGAGTTCTATAACCATTCTTCATAGTACCGATAGCAGCTCCTACTGGTGGAATGGGTAGCCTATTCATAGGTTTAGCTTTTATTCGTGCCATTATAGGCTTACCCTAAAAACAGAAAATTATTACTTTAAAAAAATTATCTTTAACTTTAAAGAGTGTATACACGAATATTAAAAACACAGAATATTTGGTTTCATAAAGGTGTTTTACTTTCTTTTGCCTACAGCAAATAATTAAAATAATAATCATTTTAGTACAAAATAAGTAAGAAAAGTTAAAATAAGCCTAAAGAAAAGGAAAAGTATGGCCATATGCCCAGATTTAAACATTAAATAATAACATTAAAACGTTTTAATGTAGTATGAGGTGATGTTTTTTACATGTATGAACTCTTTTCTTATGAACCACTTATACTACTTGATCAAACCTTGCCTTTATAATTAATAGTGTTTTCAAAAAATTTAACGTATTTAAAAATATAAGAGATGTTGTAAAACCAATAATCAAAAATATTAAGCCACAATAATGTTTCAGTTTTTAACCCTACAACTGTTCCATGCAATTTTTTTGCAATGTCCAGCCAATTTGGTGCTTGTGCAAGCATATTTTTAAAAAATTGCCAAATATAGTAGTAATAAACCAATCCAAAAGTGTTCCATTGGTTTTTTGTAGATAAAGGTTCAAATAATTCATATATGCCAGTAAAAAATTGATTGATGTAAAATTTACTAAGTTATTAGCTCAAGAAACAAAACATGTTCAGTAACAAAAGGAAAAAGTTCAACTTTAGGCCTACATAAAAAGAAGTAAACATTTTTTGTAATTTTTTTCAAAATGTAAAAGAGTTTTGTAATTTAGTTCTAAATAGAATATATCAATTTCAAATGTCTTATTTTGAAAACACCGGTTCTTATGTTCCTACTACAAGACTGCTCACAAAACTAGGCCTAGTTAGAATAGTAATTGAGGAATATATGCTTTGCTCAAAAATGAAATATTATTACAGTATAACAATTGTAAATAATTGTTTCATAAAAGTATTTTAATTAGCTTTACTTAAATCACAAAATGAGATCAAATAATTGAAACTTCTAGCGCACGAATCCCATACAAGATACCGTGTGAAAAGGTTATAGCTGTCACTCCCAGAGCGTGATAAAGACGAGTTTTGAATTTCCCACTTGTCAGTATTTCTCAGCACTGTATGAACAAAACCATTAGAGTTTTTAAATATAGTTTGTTTTACACCAAACGAAATATTGTCTACAAAACGATATAAACATATTTATAAAAATATATCGAATTGTAAGAGGTATCTCGAATGCAAAATGTGCTGTTTCATTGGTTGAAAACTGTCCAATTACAAGTGTTTACAAAAACGTTTATATTTTCGAAACTATAAGAGTGACCTCTGATTGGAAGGTAGTTTTAGAAAGTTCAAATTTTGATGAATCAAAAGATATCTTTATATTATTGTTAAAATATTTCTATCGAGTGGTAATGAGCTTTAGACAAGTGACAAAGTTAAGTCATTTCTTTGTGTTTTATTCGCGCAGCATTTAAGAAAACTACAATTTTAAAATGAAGATTACATATGTAAATATACGTTTTAGAATAAATTTTTAAATACAAAAATTAAAGGTTAAATCATTTCCTTTCCAACAGTTTTTGTTTTATTGTCATTAGATGATTTTTAATGGGTGAAATATTAATTTCAAAGTAGAGTTATCAATTGAGTGGTGCAAGACCTAGGCCAAGCGCGAAGACTGCTTAATTGAGCATCCTAGAGGAAGAATGTTGAGCTCCTTGAAGAGGGGCCAACTCAAATCATGTTCTGATTCCCCTTAAATAGGCCTAATTCTGATTGCCTTTTTTTTCCAGAGGAAAACTTTTCTGGCACCTGAAGAATTTCCCAGAGCTTTATACCACAAATCAGATGAGCAAGGAAAAAGGCAAAATAGGCCATTATGGTTAAACTGACACTAGTACACAATTTTAATCTTTTTAATAAAAGCTTAAACAGGTGACTAGCTAAACGGACACACAGTCGGTGTGAGCATCCCATATAAGTATGGCATCAAGTACGGTAGATTAACAGTTATTTTGGCCTGGGTGGCATATGCTAAAAGAGGTTTCATCAGTCTTCTTATCATTAACAATTAATTTCTTAGAAATAAACCTGCACTATGATCTGAACATATCTCTTTTGAGAACCTCAATTGGAATAAACAGTGTGGAATACATTTTTGAATGTAAGACAATACTTTCTTGAAACTCTATAATACAGTCAAGAATCAAAAATATCAAAAAAATCATAATCTTTAAAACAAATAAACGGTACCAGAAACTGGCACATACAGTAAAACCTCTCTAATCCGAACCTCTCATATCCGAAACCTCCGATATCCGGCGTAGTAAAAAATTATAAATATATCTATCAAAAATGAATATTTTCGACTAAATACTGCAGTAGCGAATGATGTTTTTGAGTTGGGCTGTAGGGAATTGTTTCCACGAATTCGGAAAAAGCGAGCGCTAGGGGAGGTGGCCAAGGTAAAGGTCACTACACTACAAACAATGTGCCTACCCATCTCACAGCTTCACCCCTCCGGAAATAGTAATACTGTAGTAGTCAGTTCTGTTGTATGCGTGATGTTTGGCAGTTCGTTCGATTTCTTTTGCAACTTGTTTAACTGTGTCTTTAAGTGCTTGGTTAAATAAAAAGTAAAACAAAGGAATTCCGTCGGGACTCCCATAAAAATCATAAATCACGGGTAACGTAAGTCCCAACAAGTTTTACCCGATTTCAAACAAATAAAATTATTACTTTAAAGTTACCGATCTATAAAATGTGTTATTTTTCTTCACAGTAGACACCCTAATTCTATAGACACGATAACAAACGAATCAATAAGTGTTTGACCTTGAGCCTACTCTAGACTTCTTGTGTACAAATATCAGAATACGCATGAATAAAAATAAAACAAGAAGCGTTTACTTAAGAAAGGAAACAATTGCCTAAAACATTTTACTGGGGAAAATGTCTACTTACATAAAATTAATAATGTTTTACATTTTCCCTACTGATATTTATTGTTAAATGCTGAATTGAGTTAAAATACAGAGAATGCGATTGCAAATACCGGAGATTACATTCACGGAGTCTATACGAGAACCGGCAGTTCTGACAACTGAGTATTTTTTGGTATCGGTAATCGGTATCGAGTTTCGGCTATCGATTCTCGATACCGATACCAAAGCTAAAGTATCGGTGGTATCGAAAATCGGTATCGAGAATCGACCCATCCCTAATTTCAACCAATTTACCAATATTAAAAAAAAACCTCTCTCAAATCCGGATTTTTTGATATCCGGATTGCCCGGCACCACATTGATCCGGATATAAGAGGTTTTACTGTACTTTCTCGCAAACATATTTAAATTATTAAACAGATTCACTGTGACTTCATAATTGTATTAAAGTAGGAGAGGGGATACATTAAAGTAGTAGAGTAACTAATAAATATTATTATTATTAGCTAAACAAGAATTTGTAGAAAGATGCGGTGTTTTGCATATAGTAGGGTACATTAAGGGTTTCAAATTAGCCAAATTTTATCAAAATCGTTAGAGCCATTTTTTTATAATAAAATAACTGATTTTGGGGGGGGGTTTGGCTTAAAAAGGGTTTACTTTTCAAAAATTTTCAAAACCTTTTTTTGTGCATATATACAGACCTAATTGACATGTTTGGTGCAAATTTGTTCGAAATCAATCGATAGTTTTCTCTCTAGCTTTGTATGCATACAGACATATAGACAGACATTTTGTATAAAAATTACTTTTTTTCACTTAGGGGGTTCCAAAACGGATATTTCCACAAAAATCTCAACATCGATTTTTTTGCGATCGCTATAGTTTCTCTATGCTATAGTATAGTGAGA
>JAGFPH010001156.1:282868-294296 GCA_018207615.1 Philaenus spumarius
CTCATAAGTGCTGAATTCGCACTAAGAAAAGATTTTAAAATATTTGGCCTTTAAGGGTTAAAACAAACCCTAAAACAATAACTATTGTTTGCTATAGTTTCTTTAAAGCTAGAAAAAGCTGAAATGTTGTACTGAAAGTTTATTTCTTACAAGGTACATATAAAAACAAACCAGTATTAAATTTTGTTATGTGCTGCTAAGGGGTGAAATGTGATAACAACTCCTACAAAAATAAATATTAATTTTTATTCTTTCCTTAAAGCTTTATTCTTTCCTTAAAGCTAGACAGCTGAAATGTGGTACATTTACTTCTTACTACATAGTAACCCAGTTTTTCATTCCGTTACGTGCTGCTAGGATAAAAATGTGATAACAACCCCTAAAAACAATAAATATACATTTTTTACTTTCCTTAAGGGTGAAAATGTAGTAACAACCCTTAAAACAATAAATATTAATTGTTATACTTTCCTTAAAGCTAGAGAGATAAAACTTTGTACAATAATTTCATACAAGATACATATAAAAAATAAACCAGTTTTACATTTTCACGTTCTTCTACAGGTGAAAATGTAGTAACAACCTTAAAACAATAAATATGAATTCTTATACTTTCCTTAAAACTAGAGAGCTGAAATTTTGTACATTTTCATACAAAATCCGTATAATAAATTAACAAATTTTAAATGTTTTTACGTTCTGCTAAGGGGTGAAAATGTAGTAACAACCCAAAAATAATAAATGTTAATTATCATAATTTCCTTTAAAGCTAGAGAGATGAAATTTTGGACAGTTATTTCATACAAGATACGTATAAAAAAATAACCTTGTATGAAAAATAACAAAATTACATTTTGACAGTTCTGCTAAGGGGTGGAAATGTAGTAAAAACCCCTAAAACAATTAATATTAATTTTTATACTTTCCTTAAATCTAGAGAGCTGAAATTATGTAAGTTTATTTCTTCCAACAAACATATATAAAATAAACCCGTTTTACATTTTATCATGTTCTGGTAAGAGGTGAAAATTTAATAACCCCTAAAACAATAAATATTAATTCTACTAACTCCCCACATATGTAGACAACTGTACTTGCATCTAAGGGATAAAATGGAACAATTACGCCTTTATGTAGCCATTACTTTAAATAACATTTTTAGCACAGGTGGACAGAAGGGGGACTGGATGCACTTCGAAACATGAATTTTAATCATTGCATTCGTTTGTAAACTAATGGAAAACACGATCGATTTTTAACGTTTACTGTCGCACAGCTGATTCATGTATGTAAACATTGATTGTTGGGCCAGGAAACTCAGATCTTATTTCTGATTTAAAACACAATAATTATTGCACCCGATATTCATTTCATTCAGTTTTTCTTTTTTTGTGAGCGGAGCCACAAGTACCTGCTCAAAATCAATATATGTAAGCGTGCATTGTAAATGTGTGCTGCTATAACTCCACAACCTCAAGGGGGTTATTTGGTATGGTAGCCTTCCATCCTTCATTCATGCAAAAGGTTTCGTTTTGGAACTGCAGGGGTTGATGGTCGAGACTGACCAGAATGTTCTGGAATGTTATAGACTATTTCAGAAGGTTCGACAATGTTCTAGAATGTTCCAGATGATTCTGGACCATCGAAGAGACTTCCGTTCCGGAACGTTCTATACATAAAACTTTGGATATATTACTCTTAATTTATATATAGGAGAGAAAAACTTTTGCACTTTGATTATTTGCATCTTAGTTGTAAAATATTGTTCGTAAAAAATATACTCATAGAAAATTTACTCATAGACGTGAAATGTACCTCAAAATGGCAGAAATCATTGCTTCTGTGCTCACTGTAGAATAGCTGATCATGTAAATAAGGCTAAATAGGACACATAATTGATCCGTATAATAACAAGCCGCAGTAAAACCTAATTGAAAATACATGTAATAATTCAGTTTCATGAAAGAAAATGAGAGAAACATATTACCATTATGTAACACAGTGATGCAAAAAATAAAAAATTCTCCGTGGCGAAGCACAGGTATATACGGGGTGAATTTTAAATGGCCCCCCCCCCCCAAACTTTTTCCGCATTTCTTAAGATATCGACTCCCAGCCATCGCCGAACATCATTGATTAGTTTATACTTTCTTTTGATGAGGTTCACATTTTTGGCCTCCATCTTGGATCCGCCATATTAGAATGAACTTTTATTTTTTAAATGTAAAGGTAAGGTTGTGACCCATCATTTCAAACTATTTTTTTCCGTAGAACACGATGCCGCAATCGGTTTTTAATTATCTGCTTTCGTTCTCGAGATATTAACAATTTTGTACAAAATTTAAAATTTTCAAAAATCCCTTGTTTTATTAATTTTTTTTTTAAATATCGACCCTTTATAATCAGATATTACAGTTTGGTAGTAGCTTATAGATTTTTATTAAGTTACTAGCTGACCCGTACGGCGTTGCCCTTGGTGGTTGGTATTTTCAGTCTTTTTAACGTAATTGTATTCTTTTTAAGTGTTCAGTCAGTGAGTGGTATTTGGCTTTTATATATCTTAAATAATTAGCCCAATAATTGGTGTTTTAGTTCATTGTAGGCCTAACCTAAAATTATATTCAGTTTTTGATCCAAATCAGTTATTGATCAAAATCAGCTGTTTTAAGCTTTTCATACGAACAGCTGTTTTTTGTGCCCCTGATAAAATCAAAAGAAATCTTTCTTCTTCTTCCTTAAGATTGACCTTCCATAAGATTAACATTGAAACTTTGAGGGCCACTGGGGCGTAGCCCTAATGTCCTAGGACTTCGGTAAATGGCCTAAAACCTTCCCAGGGTTAACCTGTGTTACTATGCAAAATTTCAAAGCAATCGGATGGACGGTTTGGTAACGCATAAAGGACAAACATACAAACAGACAAATGTACAAACAGACAAACGTACAAACAGACGGACATAAATTGAATTTTATGTATATAGATAAATTTTTACTGCCATCTTGTGTACGCCATATTGAGATGCTTGTTTTTAATGTAAATGTTGTGTTGTGACAAATGATTTTGAACTAATTTTTACGCTTTACACGCTGCCACAATCAGATTTTTAATTTAAAATCCTTTAATTGTTTTTAAATAAATAATTATACTACAAAATAAAAATAAAAAGACATTGTAAGCTTATTTATGTCACTTTTAAACTAAAAAAAAAACAATCAAAACACTTTTAAACTTTAAAATTATAATACATTAACAGTTTAGTAAATCAAAGCTGTAACATTAAAAGCTGTATTACAAATTTTAGAATACTGATTAATGATTTTAAAGATAAAAAACCTACTCTTTGAGGCTTCACACAGTAATTACTTTAACAAACTCGCCCGCAGTCCTCCTGTTGTGTGAGAGTGCTGTATGGTTAAAATTACAGAAAGGTGTTGTTAAAGGGTTACCTGGCATAAACAGGTGATTAGGCTAGCAGCTTATAACATTGTTGTAAATCATGGTTATTTAAAACCGCTGAAAATTCTATATCAAAGCCCACTAAAGAATACCGTTGAGGGACGGGCTTGTGTACATCGAGACCTTGAACGCTCCAATCGCTGTAGTGCGACGTTGTCACGTTCTTCCCGCGCTTCTAACTGACTGCGGCTGACTCAACGCATTTATAATTCTTTAACCCCTTGATGAGCATTGACGTTTTAAAACGTCAGGCAGTGTGACTACCGTTTGGAGCATCGACGTTTAAAAACGTTCTATTTAATATTATTATGTCCTATGATGTGCTGCCATCTATGCATTATTTTTCATAACTTTCTAATCTGGCAACACTGCACTGCACATAGTCTGAAACAGCTGGCGTTTCTAATGCACGAAAGATGTGTTTGCGCAGTATGCTATTGTGATTCTGTTTATAATGCAGTGAGTTGTAACTAACCTCAAAGTATATATTAGTGATTTTAGCGATAATTTTAATTTTATATTGGTGATTTTAGTGGTAATTGTAATTGTATAATATATTTTGTAAGTAACTTTTTCTAAATAGTAAATTTGTGTTTTCGGAATATTATGGCTAGGCCTAGGCCGGCGTTTGGAATATCTGACAAAGAAATAGGTAAACTTATAACTGAAAATTAATCTGATTACACATATAGTGATTCTGAAACAAGTGAAGATGAGTTTGAAGTGTTTGAAAATGAAGAAATAAATACAATTTCTGAAGACCTAAGCCTAAAATTTTCTTGGTCTCAAAATTCGAATTTTCAACCTGTGTTACCACATTTCAATGACAGTAAATCAGGTATAATTGCCAGTGTTGATTTACCAGATAACTTATCAGAAAGTGATTGCTTTAAAATATTTTTTGACAATTACTTAGTTCAACCATTGACTATATAACTATTACTAGACTTCCCAAGCCCATAGTAATAGTTGGCACAGCAAGGGCACCTATCGGCAATAAACTGAAGCAAAACTTTTGCGTAGCAGTATGCCAGCGATCCGTGGTGAAATCACGAACTAGTTCATTATCAGCTCGGGCAATTATTGTCGGCTCACTACGTTTCCTGTTTCCTGTGGTTTACTATTTTTACAACACAAGGTCTGATGCTGGTGTTCGCTGGTCTTGTCCTAGATCAAACTTTACTGTTTTGACTTGGTTAAATCCGGAAAGTGCCTTTTTATACCTTTCTTTGTATATTCATATACTTTCCTATACTTCAAAACGTCGGATTTGATTTTAAACTTTGCACACTTATCAAGGACCGATGACAGTGCAATATTAATTTTGTTGGGTGTAGTAAGTGAGCACTGATCATGGTCCCTCGAACACGATGTGATTTTCACCCCCTTCAAAACGTCTGATTGATTTTAAACTAAGCACACTTATCAAGGACCTATGGCAATGCAATATTAATAATGTTGGGTGTAGTAAGTGAGCACTGATCATGGTCCCCAGAACACGACGTGATTTTCACCCCCTTCAAAACGTCTGATTGATTTTAAACTTTGCACACTTATCAAGGACCGATGACAATGCAATATTAATTTTGTTGGGTGTAGTAAGTGAGCACTGATCATGGTCCCCTGAACACGTTTTCGGCAGTCATTCAAAATTTTATATTCAGGGTGATTCACGACGATATGCAGACACTTCGGGAGCTCATTCATTCTGTTGGGTGTAGTAAGTGAGCACTAATCATGTTCCCCAGACTAACTGTGACCAACCAAACAGATGCAACCATAGAGTATTCATAAGCGTATGTAACAAAGAAGGAAAAAATGGGATATTAATTTTAAAATATGCCTTCAGTGTTGGTTAGTGTTTTTATAAAAGAAAAGGCTATCATCTACAAAGTAGTAGGGCTACTCTAAGTTACGACTAGTTTTTCCCAAAATATAATTAATCAATAGTAGGTCTACTGTCTATACCATTGGATGGCCAAAGAAGTATTACTTCCACAGTCTGGTCCGACGCAGACCCAAATTATTTTTGTTAATAGTATTGAAGTATCACTGGAGCAGATAATTATAGTTTCTGGGACATTTTAAATCCTAGGGTTTAAAAGTTTGCATGGAGATAAATGAAATGTTAAATATTTATAATCTATGTAAATATATATAAGTCAAATACCACTCACTGACTCACTCATCACGTTTTCTCAAAAACAACTGAACGGATTGCAATGAAATTTGGTATGTAGCTTCCTCTAGGGCCGTAGTTGCTCACTAAGAAAGGTTTTTAAAATATGGAATTTTTAGGGGGTGTGTGGGAGGGTAAAAAATACAACAAATTTCCATAAGAAATTTTTAGATGGGCAAGAAACTTGAAATTTGGTATGTAGCTTCCTCTAAGGCCGTAGTTGCTCACTAAGGAAGGTTTTCAAAAACTTCGAAACTTTAGGGGGTGTTTGGGACGGTAAAAAATACAAAAAATTTCCATAAGAAATTTATAGATGAGCTAGAAACTTGAAATTTGTATGGCCGTAGTTGTCCACTAAGAAAGGTTTTAAAAAACTCTACATTTTAGGGGTGTTCGGGGGGTGTAGAAATTTCAAAGCCATATTTAAGATATTACTATATGAGCTAGAAACTTGAAATTTGGAATGTAGCTTCCTCTAGGGCCATAGGTGCTCGCTAAGAAAGGGTAAAAAAATTCGAAATTTTTATGGGGGTTGGGGGGGGGGTAAAAGTTACTAAAAATGCCTATAAGAACGAATTGGAATGAAATTTGGTATGTAGCTTCCTCTAAGGCCGTAGGTGCTCGCAACATTGCCAATTTAACTAAGTGAAAGTCAAACTTAGTAAAAACTTTCATGTTAGATAGTAGTTTACAGGAATACAATTTTCAGTGCTTTCCTAAATAGCGCAGTCTTTTTTTTTCATGACCACAGTAGGATACGCTTGGGTATTCAAGAAAAACTTAAAAAGAATACAATTACGTGAAAAAATTTGAAAAAACCAACCACCACGGGTAACGCGGTACGGGTCAGTTAGTATATTATACAGGGTGGCTGTAAAGTAACTTGCACCCCCCTTTATCTTGGTTATTTGTTAAGATAGCTAAATGCGGTTTGCGGCAATATTCGTTACAGTGAGAGGCTGCTAAAGAAACATAATATTGTTCAATTTTGGTCGAAAGGGGGTTGGTGGGGGAGGGGGTAACTCACAATTTTCAAATGGGACCAATAGTCATGTGATACATCACTGTAAAGGTCCTGTTGAAACAAGAATTTTGATGTAAAAAAATATTTTTTAGGACAACCATAACAAAAATGGCGACCATTTTGTTTATAGTCAATGGTGGTAGTTGTGGGCAGAGCAGGCTCAAGGAAAAATCTTCACCCGGGCAAGGATCCTTCGAGTCGCTCCTCTTTCGGGGTCTGAACTAATAATTAATATATATATTTGGGCTTTTGGGTTGATAATTAAATTTTTAACTACCATCGTTAACATATTCTAGCCCCATATGGATCGTACCTCATCTGTTCTAAAGAACATTTAAACACAATTTATTCCAAAGACTAATAAATATTTTCAAGTTTAACTTAGGCCTATATTCTTTTATAATTATTGGAAAAATAAACACATTCTAGCTATAAATTCAAAATTTTAAGGGACTACAATTTAAAACTAAGTAGATAATACCTTCTTTGTTACATACGCTTATGAATACTATCATTGCATCTGTTTGGTTGGTCACAGTTAGTCTGGGGACCATGATCAGTGCTCACTTACTGCACCCAACAAAATGAATGAGCTCCCGAAGTTTCTGCATATCGTCATGAATCAAACTGCATATAAAATTTTTAAAGATTGCCGAAAACGTGTTTCAGGGGACCATGATCAGTGCTCACTTACTAGACCCAACAAAATTAATATTGCATTGTCATCGGTCCTTGAGCGTACTAAGTTTCAAATCAATCCGACGTTTTGAAGTATAGGAAAGTATACGAATATACGAAGAAAGGTATAAAAAGGCACTTTCCGGATTTTACCCCTAACGCGTGACGCGGTTTCTCAACCGACACCCCACCCCGATTACAATGGGCGCAAAGAACTATAACTTCAAAAATTAACGTTATTTATTTTTACAACAAAGTTGTATATTTACACTTTTTGGCATATAAAACATAAAAACGGTTTAAACATGATATAATATTTTTCAGTGGACAAATAACATCGAAGATCGGCGGAAGTAAACGAGTGGTTCCGAACGCCACTCCCCACTCAGAACGAAGCTTCACAAATGTTTGCGGAAATAAACAAGGCATTGCAACGTTTACTACTTTTTGCATTTTTTCTGCACATTGCGGAAAATTAAAGGTCTGCTGTAGTGGCGGCCATCTTGGATTTTTATCCCATAAGAGCAATGTTAAATTTCAAACCATTTATTTCGGTTACTCTTTATCATAAAATTGTTTGCAAGGTCTCATTTTAAGCAAAGTCACAATACGCATCCGTCTTGCAATTTACATTTTTTTAAATGCTTTTGATTTGTTATGTAATTGATATTTTGTAAGTACAAAGTTTGAATTTTTTTCCTAACACAATAAAAAATTAATAATGAAAAATAATTTGCAAAGCCGGATCCGAAATTTTATAAAGAATATTCAGGTTTTTTTCAACACTCAATTACAAAAGATAGACTTATAAAATGGTTTGAAATGAGGCAATGTCAAAGCGTTCAGCTGCAAGAAATTGCACTGTTTAGATAGGGATACAGTGAGAAGCGGTTGCGTTTCCGGTTGCTTTCTCGTTTACTGGAGCAGACCCTTAACATCGTTATTCTTACATCTATTCTGACTAACTTCCAATCAAAATTCTTCAGATAAGTAAAAGTGAGATAAGTAAAAAAAAGATAAACCTCAAGTATGTTTAGCGGATCATCTGCGTAGCACTTCTCCACTGCAGAATCCGTTTTGTAAATTTAAATCGGGCCACTCAAGTTAATAGGGCACATTATGAAAGATATTGGCCTAAATTATTTACACTGCAATTGTGCAAAAACTAATAACGCGACAAATTTTGATCTTCCTCCTGTTTCAAGTACACATAATAAGCAATAATTTTCCGAAATATCTGCCCTTAAAATTTAAAATTAACAAACATATGAATATTTAAAAAATGGTAATTTTTAAAAATACGCTATTTCCGATTTTTTATGTGAAAAATGGTCCAGTTGGGATCTGTAAATTTTGTTTTAATTATTAAGGGGTGGCCGAACATATTTGGACGAGAGCGTGAAAGGTTTGTCGTTTTTAGCGCGCGTTTGATTATTGTTTTCCAATAAACCGGTATCCATTGATTAAGTAGGCTATGGATTGCTCAGAAGCAAATAAAATTAATATAATCCTTTAGAAACGAATCCATTCTTTGCGATTCTCTAAATAATTATCATTTGATCAAAAATATGAAATTAGATGCTTGGCAAAAAATATCAGCGGAGTTGGATAATTAATTAATTTTTTACAGTCTAGTTAATTATATTTTGTACTTAAGCATTTTGAAATATTTAGTAAAAAGTTTGTATTTTTTTTTATATAAAAACATATTTTTTATAAGCATTTGTCAGTTAAAAATGTTATCAAAACACTGTTTTCAGGGCCTCAGGGTCCCTCCCTTCCCTTTCCACCCCGGTTCCCCCTCTTTGGGCGGTAAGCCACTTTAGGCCAGACACCTCCATTTACAAAATCCTGGCTACTTAAGTCACTTGGTCACCTAATGTGGTGAGCAAAACAACTAAAAAAACTCAGTATATTTTAATGCGTTCATCACCCCAACAGAAAGTAAATTTATGTTATTAAATAAATTTAGATTATAATTAATAAATAAACGATGAAATAAAAATGACAATTCTTATTTTGTTGATAATAATTACATTTACTTTAATTTAAAACAAACCGCATGAAAATCGGTTGCATAGATTTCCAGAAATAGGTATCAATAGGGTTTTAATCTAGAACCAAAAAAACCTCAAAAAGTGTCCTTATAAGAAGTATTAGGATGAAGTACAAATTATTTTTCATAACTTTTTAATAATAATAACAATAATAATATTCTCTTTTTATTTCAAATAAACAGAACTAAAATGGGCCCGGTAGATCTTCATAAATATGTAGTATAATGTTTTAATCTAGAACCAAAAAACCTCAAAAACTAAATTTATAAGAATACCGATGAAATACAAATTACTTTTCAAAACATTTTGATAATAAAGACAATATTCCCTTTTATTTTGAATAAACACCACTAAAATTGGTCATATAGATATCCAGAAATAGGTATAAAATCAAAAGAGTTTTAACCTAAAACCACCAAAACTCAAAATGTCCCCTTATAAACGCACTGATGAAATAAAAATGGCATTTAATAAAACCACCAAAATTCAAAAGGTGCCCTTATAAATGCACTGATGAAATAAAAATGACATTTTAAAAACAGGCAGTCGTGGGTCTGCCGTCAGAAGTGAAAACATTTTAGGTTCATATAGTTAACTTTATTTTCGAGTTATTAAGAAGTATTTTTTAAATAATGTATAATGTTGTAATGAGATCTTACATAATTGCGGAGATGCGATGGAGCCTTAAATAATTGTGTATAAGCGACGGAGCCTTACATAATTGTGGAGATCCGATGAAGCCTTAAATAATTGCGGGAATGTAACTGTGTCTTAAATAATTGCGGAGATGCGATGGAGCCTTAAATAATTGTGGATAAGCGACAGAGCCTTACATAATTGTGGAGATCCGATGAAGCCTTAAATAATTGCAGGAATGCAACTTTGTCTTAAATAATTGCGGAGATGCGATGGATTATTATAAAATCGGAACGGTAGATCTTCAGAAATAGCTATCAATAGGATTTTAACATAAAAGCCAAAAAGTTCTCTTTTAAATATGCACAAGAAATAAAATTGACATTTCATAATTTTTTGATAATAATGACGACATTTTCTGTCATTTAAAACAAACAGCACTAAAATCGGTCCGGTACATCTTCAGAAATAGCTATCTATAGGATTTTAACATAAAACAAACAAAAAAACTCAAAAAGTGCCATTTTTTATAAAACCATAAAATAATATTGATATTTCATAATTTTTTGATAATAATGACAACATTGCCTGTCATTTAAAACAAACAGCGCTAAAATAGGCTCGGTAGATCTTCAGAAATAGCTATCAATAGGATTTTAACATAAACTAAAATAAACGGTATCAGTTAACTGACACAAACTTTCTCCCAACTTACTGTAGTCAAAATAATATTGTTTTTAATCATTTTATTTACTACTTTTTAGAACAAAACAAAAAAATAATATTCTACCTACGTCAATCGTATAAAAAAGTTATTGTCCCAGGCGGGATTCGATCGCGCGACCTTTGAATTACTGGCCGTCCTCGCTACCGTTGTGCTACCCCGTGCGGCCGTCGCCGTGATGCTAGATTGACAACATAAACTTGTTTATTTTTTAACATTTCCCCATAATTATGAAACGCCGAAGTTTTGATAAAAGCGGGTGGTGTCATTTTGTTTGGCATCTTAAGCACTATAAATACTGAAAATTTGATCAAAATCGTTAGAGCCGTTTTTGAGAAATTTGCATTTTTGTCGTTTTTTATTGGTTTTTTGGGGTAAATTACCCTTAAAAATTAAAAATTCCAAAAAATGAAAAAAACGCCTGGAGATATTAGGGTTTAGTACCTACATACCAAATTTCATGAAAATCGGACCAATAGTGTCCCCTCTGGTCGTGTATACATACTGACACACTGACACCACGTTAAAAACACTTTTTTGGGTTCAGGGAGCACCAAAACAAAAAATTCCACTAAAAATATTTTTGGGTTTAGGGAGCACCAACACAGATAATTGCACTAAACAAATTTTTGGGGTTCTGGGAGCACCAAAACAGATAATTCAACTGAAAATT
>JAGFPH010001156.1:306953-319285 GCA_018207615.1 Philaenus spumarius
TTTTTTTTTTTTTTTTTTTTGGGGGGTATCGGTATCGGGAATCGAGAATCGATTTTTCAAAGTATCGGTATCGGTATCGAGAATCGAAAAATCTGGTATCGACACATCCCTAATATATATATATATAAAAGCCAAAAACCACTCACTGATTGAATACTTAAAATGAATACAGTTACGTTAAAAAGACTGAAAATACCAATCACCACGGGCAACGCCGTACGGGTCAGCTAGTATTATATATAAAAGCCAAATACCACTCACTCACTGATTCATCACTAAATCTCAAAAACTACTCGACGGATTGGAACGAAATTTGGTATGTTGCTTCCTGTAGGGCCATATGTGCTCACTAAGAAAGGGTTTAAAAAAATTTGAAATTTTAGGGGCGTTTGGAAGGGGTAAAAGTTACTAAAAAAAAAAACACCGAATGGATTGGAATGAAATTTGGTAGGAGCTTCCTCTAGGGCCCTAGGTGCTCACTAAGAAAGGGTTTCAAAAAATTTGAATCTTAGGGGGGGTTTGGGGGGGTTAAAGTTACTAAATCATGATTTCTCTAAAACTACCAAACGGATTGGAACAAAATTTGGTATGTAGCTTCCTCTAGGGCCGTAGGTGCTCGCTAAGAAATTTTTTCAAAAAATTCAACATTATAGGAGGAGTTTGGGGGGGTCAAAGTTACTAAAAAACACCACAGAATGGATTGGAATGAAATTTGGTAGGTAACTTCCTCTAGGGTCCTAGGTGCTCGCTAAGAAAGGTTTTCAAAAAATTCGAAATTTTAGGGGGGTACGGGGGTCAAAGTTACTAAAAATCCCCATAAGAAATACATAGTGTAATATATTTATTGATATATTTGTTTGTTTGTTAATATACATTTAACTTTGTCTATCCGTGCAAAGCCGGATCGGGCAGCTAGTAATTATTATATAATATGAAATGATTAACATGCCGGCACACACAATAATATTTGAGCACACCTGAAGCTATTACCCCCATTTACATCATTATTTTTTTAAATAATCTTCTAAATTTGTGTACTATGATAGCCTTTTATATCCTTCTTTATTGGGTATATTTTCCAAATTTAAAACTACTATTAAAGCATAATTACGGTTTTCATCAAATACTTATGCAAATCTTGCATTTATGCCAATAGTTTGTCATACAAGTTTTACACGAGTGGTTTGCACTAAGGTCAAACAGTTTAGTTAAGCTGCACCGCACAAGAAATTTCAATAAATTATTGATCTCAGACGCCAAATCATTACTTCTGAGAACTTTTGTGTTTTTTGGGGACTGTTAAACTACAAAATAAAGTGTTCATGGAGTATGTACAACATATCTAGAACAAAGCTCTAAAGAGTAGGATCCGTTCACAAACTTAATTAAATGTAGTCAATTAATATGCGCATGTAATTCAGAATAAAACTTTATCCATCAAGAAGCCAACAAAACTATTATAAAATCCTTCTGTTCACTGCTAAAGCATAATTCAGATGAATGGATACAATTGTCTATATGAATTGGGTACAATGTATTTACTTGGCATCTAACAATGTCAACATCTGAAAATATGGTAATGGTGTTATTTACTGAACTATGAACAACTATGGCCTCTTCAGGAAAAACTAATATAACAGCATACCTCCACTCTATATAATACGTCTTGTTAGGATCTTTATGAAAAATATGTTTGAAGAATGGATCAGCGGAGGATGAATAACAGCATGGACTTCTCATTTCACATACCTGATGCCAATAGCTATATTAAAAATAAGACGGAGTATCTACCACATTCTTAAAATCAAATTCAGAAACTTTTTGGTGACTTTGTGGACTGTAAGGGCAAAATTTGGGGACCTTTTCAACCATAAAAAAAATTTGTATTAGTAGAATTCCATGAATTTAAAACATAATAGCGAAAATCTCTGAAAGAAAACTTCGCAAGAATGTAATTCAATGAAATACCACTGTTAAAAGGCAAAAAAATAAAAGCCTGCAAAAGAAAACAACACTCGAGTATATAGTTTGTGCTAATTTTATGAAATTACGACGTTGACAAATAATTTAAATCACATCGATGAAAGAAAATGATTTGGTGAGTCATGCTTACCTTCCAGCACTTTGCTATCTTTAGCATGATGGTTTTTCTACTTTGTTACACAGGTCATAAAACCCAAACCTTTCAGAAATAATGGAAAACAGTCTTTGGGTTCAAGCTTTAAGGACAAGTATTAAAAACTCTCAAAACTTGCAAAATTTGTGTAATTTGTGGAGTCTTTGAATCTGTTCTTTCTAAACAAAAAACGTGGACATTTATAAACTACCGTGACACTACTATGAATTCTATGACTTTTTGGTGTCTTCCATGTTCAGCAGCCACTCTGATAGAGGATGGCAAAGATCATTCTATGAGAATTGACAGTATAAAAAATAAACAATAAAAACTACTATGTATATAGCAATCTATTATGTTCTTCATTTGCAAATGTACAGTTAATCTGCCTGTAACAAGCATCATACAAGTCTTTTTTGTACAGAGTGATTCAAAATTGCACATCAACATTTCTGGAGCTGATTCCAGAGTTTAAAATAGGGAAAAGGTTTCTATGAAGATATAACATTGTATTATTTTTAATTTAAAAAACACAATCCGTGTAAACAAAATTCTAGAAAGAAAAATAACATAAATAAAGTTATAATCATTTTTTACCTTAACTTCTTCTAAAGGAGTGCTATCTGGAATTTCTCGTAGTATAACTATACAACGTTTGTGATTTGGTCGAACTTTTTGGCCTTCTTCATCTACTTGAACATTTGGTGATTCTAGAAAATGGACAAAAGTTAATTCAGAGTAAATTATTGACCCAAATTTTATCTTTAATTAGCTCAAATAAAATGGATCGACCGTATTCTGAAAATTTTCATTCAGATTTATTTTCAATAACTAAAAATATGGATGTATAGAAACGGGGAAACATTTATTTATACCTTTCTTCAAATTTAAATAATTGTAAAAATTAAATTTGAAACACATTTAATAGACAAAAACTTCTAACACTCATTATGTTCTTCTATTACATTTGTGATAATGTCAGTCAAATGGCTACTCTTACCTCTTAATACCTCAGTTATTAGGTTAATGTCCTTGGTCAATTTCTTAACTTGGTTAAAATTTGCTACAGTCCATATTGGTACGTATTGGTCATTATCCATCTGTGATAGAAGATATGCATCATTTGCCAAATTTTCTCTAAAAAATAAAAATTATTTAATCATCTTATTATTTTATTTAAACACAATCAAAATAACAAATTTATATACAGTTTAATTTTCAAACAAAAATTTAATTATAATCCATGTTTAAGAATATTACCAAAACAGGATGAGGTACAGTTCCCTTTTTGGACAAAAAAGAAATATACATTATAGGACGTAGGCCAATAGTTAGAACTTATGCAAATTGTTTTTAGACCTATATCTTAGATGATTAAAAAGAAACATTGCCTTTAAACTTTCTTTCCATTTTTTGTTGGTATAGACTCTGAGAGCACACAAGTACAAATGCACTATACATTCTTAAAAAACACTATATTGTTATTATTGTAATAGGATGAACCTAACCTAGAGAAGTAGTATTCAAGTTGTGAAGATAACATTTGTTTCAGTTGGTCCAGAGGTAAGCCGGTTGTAGCTGCAGAAGCTGATGAGGGAGCCGGCTCAGTGACAGGTACAGGCTCGGAGGCCGACCCCCCAGGAGGGGCCGGAGCATCTTGGAACTCCAGCGGATCCACTACGCCATTTAGAGAACTGAAAATTTAAGGAATTCACACAAAATTTACTACAATGTCAATAAAAGGAGATTATTAGAATAAAGTCAAAATATTGTAATGATTAAGTTCAGATACACACAAAACAAGATTATCAACATTCAAATTAAATAGATTAATATTAAATGTTTTTAAGAACATGTTTCAAGTTCTAAAGTAATTTTATAAAGTTGGAAAAAGACACTAAAATTTAATTGTCATACGCAAGGAAAGTACTTAGCAGCGGCGCACATTGAACAGCAGAGAGAATCGATTGCAGTTACAATAATGTCTATACAAAATTTGATGACGATGGACCAAGATTTCCCCAAATAGAGTTTTTAATAATTGTATCTTTTTATTTTCATACAATTTTCATTTTCTTTACTTTATGCCAGTTAGACTTATGAAGCCCAGGAGCAGAATAGTGGTTAAAACAACATTCGAACCAACACAACTAGCACAGAAAAATTCCAACTGCAACAGACTGAATGCATTTAATCTCTTTGCCACCTTTTTCAACATGTTAGCCCACGGATTGGAAAATTTTATCAATAAATTATAAATAGGTACAATACCTGCTTTTTTGTCTTATCCAATCCTAAAATCACTTTGTGATTACCGCGGTTTCGGGTAATCATCAGATGGGTACATAGGTACCTGAAACCGTGGTAATCACAAAGTGATTTTAGGATTGAATAAGACAAAAAAGCAGGTATTGTACCTATTTAATTTATTGATATCTTTGCCACCCTTTTTCTTCTTAGGTGGCCGATCAATCTTTTGCACATCAGCCTCAAGGACTTATTGCATTTCATCAGACGGCCATGAACTGTGATTAATCCTCATCCTCATGCCTGGGACGTTCCTCCACCTTTTTCCGTACTCTAGTCTTACCCAATCGCTGACAAGACAGTGTGCATCACTCTCATCTTTGATATGCCACAGGTTCAGTAACTAACGCATTGTTTGCCAATTCCAACATATCCAGGCTCCAACAAAAAAACAGGTATTATGTTGTTAAGACCTGCTAGTCAAATTGTGATATTGACGTATTCTCATGATAAGTTCAACCTAAACTCATACAAATTAAGAGCTTACACAGCACCCTAGCTGTTGAATATAAAATATACAGATTTCTTTATTCATGTGACTGAGACTAAAAATTTCTCTACACATTCCAATAAAACTGTACTTATGTTTGGAATACTGTTGGGTGGTTCTTTACTGGCAGACATTCATGCCTAACGTTGCCTCCACAAATTCCTGTCTGTGGAAGACCCTGTTGTTGTTTATCCCGTCATGTTGACTCCAACTTACACTTCGGTAGGGGTCTCCTCCCTTCTAACCAATCCTTACTACTTTAAATGGTTTTGAGAAGGTGTATTGAGTTTTCATATGATCTAAGATCATGTCTAAAGTCTGATGCTTCCGACCACTGTTGTTATCCTGGAATGTCCAAATTTTTTAAGTTGTGTATCCGGAATCCTTTACATTATAGGCGATTAAATGCTGCTACCCTTGCAAAAAGGTCCAGCGGAAGAATGAGTATACAGCAGTCCAGAGAAGCAGCTAAGTCAGGCCAATCGTTGGATTCTCACCACCCTCACCCTTCTGTTCTAGCCCACCATACAATGGCGGGTCTCTTCATAGAAGTGAGCTTCTGTTCAACCCCTTATCTTCCCACATATTATTGGCCTACTTACAGACCACTTACCTCTCCCGATTACTTGATTATTCTGCACACGAAAGTTGAGTCGCATGTCCAAAATGATACGCAGATACTAAACTTCTATTGCTATACAGTATACTAATTCCACTACATCAAAGGAATAAGGGCTTTCTTTTTTCTTGTAATGGAATGGCTACAGTCTTGCTTGGACTGACAGTCCTTTTCCCTGAACCACTTCTCTAGTCACAAGTGTCTGTCCAAGCAGTTCATATACAATTGGTACAAATCTGCCTACAACTAGTATGACAACATTTTCAGCATAGGCCTAAGCACGCACTCTGGTAATGTTTAGTTTTCTGAGAAAGTCATAAACTACAAGGTTCTAAAGAACCGGAAAGATCACTCTCTCGTGTGGACATCCTCGGGTCACTCTAACCTCCGCAGTCTCACAATGCTGAGATATTTCCACAACCCAAACCTGGAACATTGCCTCGATCCATCTGTAAACCAAATCCTCAATTCTATATCGAGTAACTGATGCAGTGCACATTGAAGGATTCCCTGACATGCTGATTGGCATCAATTGGGATTTTCCACCAGTATCCCATCACATATGTGCCTATGTGTTATCTTTTACTTATCTATTACCTTTAGCAGGATTGATGTTTATTACTTTACCTGATTTTGGTATAAACATAACCACACCATGGTCATTCACCAGGATCAACCACCCTCTTTCCCTTTAGTATTAGAAGTCTGTATAAGTTAGTTAATTTGGTAATATGCGTCTTGATAAAAAAAACTATTAGATTTGAGTATGTACAGAATCAATAAATCTACGAAAATGCTGTAAATTTTAACATTTTATTTTAGTATTTCTGTAATCGTTGAGTGACATGAAATAAATGACAATTAAAACTTATTGATTAGGGAGTAATTGTTTTTCTTAAACACTTTTAATTTTCTTTTTTTATATGATAGATATTGTAGCATGTTGAGCTTATGCAAAGAGTGGTTTTTGTTATTTGTCTAGAGGTAACTTTAGCAAAATAATTGTGAATTTCCAACCTTCCCAAACTATGTTTTCCTTGGGATGGTTTTTTATCTACATAAAATTAAACCAAACGGTCGTCTACAATAATTGTATACTTTCATTAAAAAAATCCTAAGCAAATTTTCACAACTACTCGGCAAAATAAGCAAATAGCCCTGGGCAAAGTCAACTTCCATAATATTGGTAACATTATTTTTATGAAATGGCCTTTGCTGGAGCCTTACCAAAATATTTTAAAATAAATTATTCCTTACATCACCAACATCAAATTATAGTTTTACTTTTATAAAAACTAAAAGGCAAGAACTTTCAAGTCATTACCATTGTGCTTATCATTATCAGACTAGCACCTGTTTTGTATAAAATTTTGAACTTTAAGATATCAAGTGTTCGGTAAACACTAGGCCTACTTTTTTATGCTCTTTCTAAAGAAAACTTTGACTTTTGTAGTATTATATTTTGGTTAAATTCCTAAAACAATCAAATAAAAATCTTAATTGCATCTAATATTAAAGAAAAATCCGTAAGTATTAAATAAAAATGGCTAGTTTCAAGTTTTTTAAAGTAGTCTACATCCATGAGGTTGTTTTCTGTTATATCTAAAACTGGTCGCTACCATCCCTTACCAATTTACTTAACCCTTTAAGTACTTTGCGGACGATCTATCGTCCGATTTTGTTTTCATTATTTTAATGTGTTTACAAATAACAATCATGAAATTAATTGTTATAAATATATGATATTTCAAATAATGTTTTTAAAAACACCCAAAAGCAGCAGTTAGTCTATTCTAATATTATTACCAGATAACTTTGTATAAAATGCTGAAATCAAGGCTACATTGTAACGTAGTCGAACAGATACGCTGTTTGTTTACATTCTTAGTTGAGACAGTCGTGTCAGCTGTTGAAATTGTGATTCATCATGTATTTTTTGTGTATGCTTTCGTGTTGAACTATTTTAAGTTAATTTTATCCGATTTAAATTGTTACTTACTTAATCAGTGTAGTTTTATTGTTTATTGTATAAATAATTTGACAATGAGTGAAGAATTGGCTAGCTTAAGTGAAATAGACCGCGAACTTGCACTGATAGACTCTGACGATGATATTAATAAATTAGGTACCGGATTTTTTTTTGACAGTGACGATTCTGACTTGGACAAAACATACTACTGTACCCTGACGATCAATCATCAGCATTACTATTCCCAGAAAATGTAAGTAGTGACAGTTCAGATGAAAGTGAGGTTAGTTTTCAGGCTAGGCCTATTACACAAAAACATCCATGCCTGGGCCTACTGCTAGAAGGCAAGTTCTAAGTGATTGTGAATCGTGTGAAAATGGTAATAATGAAGATGCAGATGAAAGTGATTGGGAAAATGTAAAAGAGGCATGTCCAACCAATTTTGTGCATCAATTTGATTTCCACAAAACATCAGGTCCGATACACATCCCTTCTTCAGTCATAACACCCTTGGAATAAAAAAAAATATTTTTCACAGAAGCTTTAATCAATCTTTTGGTCACAGAAACTAACAGATATGCAACTGAAATTCTTCTAAAATGACTCTTTCACCTCAAGTCGCTTGCGGTCATGGATACCAGTAACAACTTCTGGAATGATGGCTTTAATTATAGTCATTTTTAACATGGGACTAAACAATAAACCTACTATAAAATCTTACTTGACTATAAATGATTCTCAATCTATCCCATGGTTTAGAAAAATGCTTTCACGTACAAGATTTAAAAAATTCTTTCCTTCTTTCACATTTTCGACAACAGAAAATTACCTAATAGTAATGAACCTGGGTATGATCCTTGTCAAAAATTCTAGCCTGTAGTTATTCATTGTAATCAATTATTTAAATTAATATTACTACAAAGCTAACCAACAAATATCCATTGATGAAAGCTTGGAAGGGACAAAGAGTCAAACAAGCCTAATGCAATATTTACCTAATAAACACCATTATCGTTAGGCATTAAGTTTTGGGTTTTGTGGCGCCGTATCAAATTAAAATATTTTGCCGTGTCTGCAACTATTTTGCTAAAAAGGAGCTAAATCAACAGAAGATCGGGTTAGTTTAAAACAATTTGGTCTAGCCTACACTGTTATAAAAAAACTTCTATTGGATTGTAATTTAAAAAAAAAAAAAAGGTATCATTGATAACTTTTTCACTAGCATTCCTTTAACGAAATGGCTTTACTCACAAGAAACATTTGTAACAGGAACTATTCGAAGAAATAAGAAAGGACTTCCAGATGACATTAAAAAGAAGTTCAAAGAAGGTAAAAAATTTTATAAAAAGAAAGGGAAATTGGTGCTTATGGCCTATCGAGAGAAAAAACTCAGAAAAGCCCCGTTATGCTACAGTTATGTGTTCATCGAAAACCAAAGTTAAAAATGTACAAGTTATAAAAAAAAGACAAGGTAGGATAACAAGTAAAGAAAAACCATCTGTAATTTCTGATTACAACAACTACATGGATGGAGTAGATGCATTCGATATGATGGATACCTTGGTGACCGAAGGACAGTAAAATACTAGAAAAAAAGTTACTTTTAAACTTTTTCATAGGATGCTACTAAATTTCTACATTTTGTATCAATCTATGTGTACTAAAAAAATATCAAGTCTTTAGATAGATATCAATGTATGGTCTCTATAGCACAAACAGTTGAAGATTCTTTTATAACAGAGCAACACTGAAATACACGCAAAAGTGAACATACTCAAAAACTAGAAAAACTACCAGGAAAAATAGAAAAAACTTACTGGGTTTGCTCAGAGAAAGGAGGACACTTGCAAATAGAAAGGAAAAGAAGATCAAGAACAATTTGTTCCAGATGCAAAGAAGGATGCCACCACTCTCAGTGTTTTTCTAAACATAAGTGCTTGTAAAAATTTTAAATAGTTAAATCATTTAAGTGTAAATAATTGGTGTAAGTAGTGTAATAATGGTAAGGATTTCAATAGTGTAATAATGTAAAGTCAATGTTAAGGATCCAAATGAAAAAATCTACAAAAATGTAAGTGAAAAGAAATTTGTATGGAGGTTAGATGCTTCTTGTTTTAGCTTAGTTTACAGGTTGTAGGTACTTTTATAGTTCAATGTACAATAAAAAGAAGAATTAGGTTTACCACTTGAAAATTATTTTCAGTTTTTGAGATATCCTTTTTTATTCAGTTTTTTAGTCACACATTAAAACTGCAGATATTGTTTTAAAATTTCTTATAAAATTTAAAAAATCATCTTTTCATTTACTTTGAAGTAAATATTTTGTGTTTTAGTCAAATAGAGCAATTAAATACTAAGAAAATGGCAGCAAAATTATTTTAAGATCTTGTTTCTAAGTGATTCTACGATTTTTTCTCTAAACATCTACAAAAACACTATTTTAAGGCCTGGTCTCTTTTACATAGTAAAAATTAAAACCAATATGGCGGAAATATAGTGCTCCTAAAATTCCTAAAAATAAGTCTGGTCCTTAAAGGGTTAAAAATATAAACCAAATTCCAAGGGGGCTTATACTATCATTCACTTTTGATAACATTATCAAGTATTCTAGATTTAACTTATTAAATTGTTAATACTTTCAAATAGAAACACAAATTACAAAATGAATTACAGTAAAACCTCTCTAATACGAACCTCTCATATCCGAAACCTCCGATATCCGGCGTAGTAAAAAATAATAAATATATCTATCAAAAATGAATATTTTTGACTAAATACTGCAGTAGCGAATGATGTTTTTGAGTTGGGCTGTAAAAAGTAAAACAAAGGAATTCCGTCGGGACTCCCATAAAAATCATAAATCACGGGTAACGTAAGTCCCAACAAGTTTTACCCGATTTCAAACAAATAAAATTATTACTTTAAAGTTTAAATACTTTTGTTACCGATCTATAAAATGTGTTATTTTTCTTCACAGTAGACACCCTAATTCTATAGACACGATAACAAACGAATCAATAAGTGTTTGACCTTGAGCCTACTCTAGACTTCTTGTGTACAAATAACAGCCTACGCATGAATAAAAATAAAACAAGAAGCGTTTACTTAAGAAAGGAAACAACAGTAGCGGCTAGCCCATACGGGCTCTCGGACGCCGCCCCTCCAAAAGATTTGAAAAAGAAAAAAAATTAAATACCCATTCAATTATAATTATACATCTAATTAACCAAAGTGTTTTTTTCAATCACATACATCAAAAATGTAGGAAAAACACGCAAAAATAGCGCGAGAAGTTTGTATTTGTAGCCGTGGGTCGCTGGCCAGAACGTCCCAATCCATTACCATGCAGTTATATGAAGAGTGGTAGTGGTGGGGGCTGCTGGTGCTATGACGCGTCTAAGCTTGTGCCTTATGGAAGGCTTGGGACGGCGTCCGAGCATGCGCAGAGCGACTTATCTAGTGAGTCGGAAAGAAGGATGGACTTCTGCTACAAGCAATATAACTAAAGGTGTGTATAAGAGGTTTTACTGTATATGTAAATGTCATTTATACATTGGCGAATCCAGGGGGGCTGCAGCCCCCCCTTTGGGTTATTATATTTTTGTTTAATCGTCTAAGTGGCATACTGCTCAATTGAGTAGTGTCAGACAACACCACTTGTATCGAATATTTTACCCACTAAATATTAACAAATCTCAATAAAACAAAAACCATTGGAAATAAAATTTTTTAAACTTCAATTTTTGTATTTAAAAATTTCTTCTAAAAAGTATATTTACATATGTAATCATCGTTGTAAAATTGTAGTTGCCTAAATCAATATTGATGCCGCTCTAGAAAGCAAAAAGAAATGACTCAAACTCGTCACTTTTTAAAGGCACATAATCGTTAGACAGACTTGTTTTCAGAAGAAGATAAGGACACCACTGGATTTGTCAAGATTTTAACTTTCTTTCTACCACGATATTCTAATCATTCGTCACTCTTATAGTTTCTTAGATATGAATTTGTCTGTAAACTCTTGCCACTGGACAGTTTTCAAAAAATGAGAAAGCTCATTTTGCAATCGATGTATCTACTACAAATCTATAAGATAAAAATGCAGTATTCGTATAATAGTTTTTATATTATCGATTTGAAGTGTAAGTTCTATATTTTCGTTTAATATAAGGAAAACCTGGTTTAGTATTCCGAACTATTCGGGTATTTCCGTGAAATATGTACATTTTCAACGCCCTAGGCGTGTTAGTCGTTACCTTTTCCTGTCTGGCTGGAACTATAGGCTATACTATATGTTTGTGAGAATTTTGTTTAGTTGTTGTAATTTATACCTCGCGCAAAGATTCTTGGCGGCTGAGAGCTTAGGACGGTAGGGGAGTTATTCACTTTGTTTTAAAATAAGACAGTTTACAAAACAAAATATATTTTTAATATACTTAATAGCATCGCAATTATATCGTGTTTAGATTTAATGTTGGTTCTTGTTATTTGATGCAGATTACAAAAATAACGTTAATTTTACTCTTTATGGTAAAATGACAAAAATTGTACCGACTGTGCCTTAAGCCCAGTAGGTGACTCATGACCAAAACGCGGAGCACCCGAGCGAGGGCTAATTAGGGGTGGAGACTTCCCCGACCGTCCTAAGCTCTCAGCCGCCACGAACTTTGCGCGAGGTATAGTGAAATAAGTTTTTAAAACCTATTTAAAATTTTCAAGTATACAGTTCAATTCTATGGTTTATTCTCTACAATTTGTTATAATACAACTTTATTTTTGGGTAAAGCATATAATCCTTAATTCCTATTCAAAATGGGTGATCGTGAAATAG
>JAGFPH010001156.1:319385-331292 GCA_018207615.1 Philaenus spumarius
GCCCCCTCCTTGAAAACCGGCTGGATCCGCCCATGCATTTACACAATAAATATTACAATACAAACCTATAGTCAGTTGAAGAATTTGCAGGGGCAGACAGAGCATCAGGGGTGGTAGGGTAAACCGCCCCTGAAGGGAGCTTCCCAACGTCCCCATTCATGTACACGTAGCCTGAAACAAAAATATATAACTTTAACATTTACAGTATAAGATAATTTTAATCATAAAATATGTGAAATATAACACATCTAGCTTGAAAAGATTTCAACCTCAGGGTACACACTTTTGATTTGTCTTCCTCTTTCATGGACTCTAAATTAAATCATGTAATTAAGAAGATCATCATCAGCATATTCCAAAACTAAACCACATATGGTAGTGACTCCCTTTATCCCCTTCAATGTTTTCTTCTTGTAGAAGCACTTGACAAATAAGAGGCCTATTTCAAATAAAAAGTTGTGGATTGTAATTAATTTAAATATAATTTAGACATTAAATTTTTTTTAAAGTTAATAGGCTAAAAAAGAAAACTAATTTTCTTAACCCAAAAGGAACTATATTGTTATAATAATGCAAGACAATAAACATTTGGCTTTTAAATGTAGGATATAATTATTAAGCTATAATTACCAGTAATCTTTTGTTTAGGAATATATTCTTATCAAGTTTAGGGGCTACTGGAAAACAAATTCAAAATTATGAAAAAAACTTAAGCAAGTATTCAACAAAATTTAATGTTATGCACAGTGAATTTACTATTAATTTTACTACATCATCTAACAATTATTACATTTCACAAATATTTTTATGTTTGCAAATTTAAATCATTAATACATTTCAGAATCGTATGATCATGATTTGAAATTTAATTTTGTTTCTAGTAGTGTTATGAAAATGATTTGAAATTTAATTTTGTTTCTAGTAAGTGTTGTTGTAGATTAACTTACATTAAAAAGAGTTGAACGAGTTATTCATTTTGAGTTTCAAACTACAAAATTGGCACTGTTGATAATTGAAAGCATCTGTTGTGATATCAGTCACTGAAATTTTGACTTTATAATATAGTCTAACACAGCATCTGTAATAATATTAATTTATATATTTTAAATGTCTTAAAACTGTGCACAGGCCTACATTAAAAATCTGTATAAATATTGAGCCTACAGGATAGAAATGATAAACAATAATTAACTTAGTTGTCTGTTGGGTGTAGAATTGTTGAGTCATGACTTAAGTTGCTAAATCATAGCCCAAAGATTCTAAATATATAACATATTATAGGTCACTGAAATCAGATACCGTATCTTGAAAAATCAGAGCATGTGTAATTTAACTATTTGGGCACTGACTCTTTTCCAGTTAAACTACAACCCATGCCTGTTACATTCACTTAAACATTTTAAACCTAACTGTCATGGCAAAGCAAATGTTATATTAATTAGCCTTATATATAACCCTACCTAAAAATGAACACATGATGTTTACTATACGCCTAATATAATAAATTTAAGAAAACTCAAATCGTTAATTAAATAAAACACGATAATTTTGACACATCAGCTTTCATTAATTCATGACATTGATGAAATAAAAGTCATCTTGACAACTCACATCAATATATAGATTTACAAAATAGATCCCAAGCATTAACTAAATACCCGCTTTACATTGTAGTAGCCTCTATTGGGCAACTTATTAACTACCGGTAGGCTATTTTATCAATTGCTGACTTAAATAGTCTGTGTATTCCGCATTGAACATCTATCAACTAAGTGGCATACCGGTATTCTGTCTTCATGACAAAAGGATTGGTTAAGTGAAAAACCAAAAGATGTAGTCTATACACTGTAGAACCATGATTAGCCTACATAATATTTACTTGTATGTCCCCCAAGATGTTGCTGATTAACCGGTATTTTATCAATTGCTGACTTAAAATAGTCTGTGTATTCCGCGTTGAACATGTATCAACTAAGTGGCATGTTCTGTTTTCACGCCAAAAGGATTGGTTAATTGAAAAACTAAAAGATGTATTTCTTTTTTTTATATATATATATAAAATATATGTGTGTGTAGTGTTTTAAACATGGAGGTTTTGGTGTTTTTAATGTTTTGACGACCTCTAAGGAGATAATAACTGAGGATGGAGTTTCGGCTCCGAAACGCGTATTGATCACAATACAACAGAAGTCACAAGACGGAGCAAATTAAGGTAATTTATAATTACACTTTAATTGATATAAAAGATGTAGTCTATTCATTGTAGAACTATGATTACATAATATTTACTTGTATGTCCCCCAAGATGTTGCTGATTAGTTTGTACTCCAATAGCATTAATTAGTTTATCAGACAATATTATTAAGATGACTAGCTGAAAGTCTACTTGTAACAGGCACAAAATCATGGTCATTCAAGTACTGTACTCAAATATTTTATATTAATATGTAGGCCTACTGTCAAAGGTTTTGTTAGAGGAGGCTATTAAACAACATTGGAGTATAAATTAAGGGAATTAAAGTTATAAATATGGAACTAGGAAATCCATAAATCCTTTTTGAATGTGTTAGTACGATAACTAAAACATTATTGCTGGCAGCAAGTGAAACAAATAGAATTGCATTATAAAAGCCAATTACGTTAACCTAGGTTGAACAAATGTAATTCTTTTTTTTATCGTAAGTTTATAGTTTATTACTTTTAGATTGATTGAATTAAATAACAATTCTAGAATAAACATAGCGCCTTCCGTAAACAGAAACAGAGAATAGCAATTTTTTGTGAAAGGGAACCATCTGTAGACCAAATAAATAACGTGCTTTCAGAGTTACTAGTTATTTTTTATTCTTAATATCTTTACCCTATAGCAGTTAGACTAATAAAAATGGAGGAAGCAGCATTTGGCACAGATAAATAATTGCTAGTAGCTACATTCAAACCTATGTAGGCCTATCCCAGTGTTGGAAGAAGTATAGGAAGTATGCTGATATTTAGGAAGTATGTCCAAATTATTAATTAGGAAAAAGGCAATCTACTTAGGGTAGGCCTATACCAATAAGAAAATCAATATTGCTGAATGATGGAATAGAAAATATGTAGAACAATTAATTGTCATATCTGGTCTCCCCTACATCTGTGTGTTTTGAAGAGTTAAAGGAATAATCAAGGCAACTCAAACTTTTGCTAACATATGATTGCAGTATGTATATATATATATATATATATATATATATATATATATATTCAATGTATGATGGCCAAGAATAGTACGAACTATGGCTGCAAGCTTAAGTGTAATAATTAAGGCTATTAAGTGGAAATTGATTGACTACATTCTAAAATATTAAAAGAAAAGATATTTACTAGTATATAGGCTAGATGTTCCTTAGAAGATTAAATGGACAAAGTCAACTACCTAGCTGGAATATTTACACAAATTTAAATATTTTACAGTGACCTTGGCAGAGAACTAGGAAAAACTACATTCAATTACATGGCAGACTTAAGACAGTTAAAAACATTACAGCTTATTTATTTACAGGACTAAGAATCAGTGATTATTTCATTGTTAAAAAAATACCAAGAAAGCCTGCTGCAATTGCTTTTGTTGACATTACTTGATAAGGATTAATTATTTTTTCTTTAATACACTGTTGTAAATATGAAATACCTCAAAACTAATAGAAAAACTTTGATTGGCTATAACTTCTGAACCATTAAAGATAATAAAATTGCAATTAAATGAGTTTGCCGTTTTATGTTTAGTGTGGAAATACTTATAGGCAATACTCGTTTTAATAGAAGTTCCTTTACCGTCTTGCAATTCTGACACAAATGTTAACTAATTAAAAGAAAAAAGCAATGTGGATATATTAGGCTTAGGCCTACAAATAACAATGTTTCTTTATATTACATTTGTTGTTTTCTAAGTAGCCTATAATAGGCTATCAATATTTGAATAGAGGTTGTTTTACTTTCTTTTATAAGAATTATAATTAGTTTGTTGTTTTGTTTTTTGTTTGCGGTAAATACAATGTTATAAAGTTATGTATGTATGTTACACATGGAAAATAAAAATATCTATCTATCTATCTATCTTTCTAAGATGTTTTACCAATTACTTTACCAATTTTACTTAAAGACAAAAGTGTCTTAAGACACTCTGTAGTAATGATGACAACACTCTTAAGGTATTCACATTTTGTTTGTAAAACAAAAAACACTAAAAAAACTCAAATTAATTAGTAGGCTTACAACAAAAATTTAATAAAGTAATAAAAAAAAAAACTTTAATGGGTCGATAATAAAAAGGAACAAATTTACTTATTTGGTCATCTGGAGACTAAGCTATACATTTTTACTTTTTAATCTTATTGAAAATTAAAAAACAAAAAATATAAAAAAAACAGGCTACGCACAAAAGTTATAATCAATTAGAAACGTTATCACTGTTTAATTACCGTTGTAATCGTACTTGTATGCAATAAGATCAACTGTGAAAGCTTATTTATAACATAAATTTAATTTATTGCACTTTACAATGTTAGAGAAGTAAGATATGGCACATATAAAGACACAAAAATCATATCATTTTAAGCCTATTGTGCGTACATGAAGAAAATAAAAGCACAAAACCTACTTGACTGTACATAGCCTAAATGACAAAGAATTTATATAAAAGTTGTTTAGTTAAGTTTGTGTAATTTGGAAATAAAATAATTTTTCCTACAAATTTTCAAAATCTTGAGAGTCACCATTGCCTTAAAATAATTTAGCATGTGTTAAAATCAAATCTGACATAAATATCACATCGGGACCGGGTTAAATTATTTAAAGTTTTGCATTTAAAAACAGACTAGTAAGTTAGGGGGTATGCCAATCACAGTTTCTTCAAATAAAAATAGCACAGGAACAACTCTTACCTAAACTATTTATTTTGTTCTGATCTTTATAAAACTTATAAATCTGAACCAACATATTTCATACCCTAATTAATTAATCTTGACCTTTTTTACAAAATTCTCGAAGCAACAATATAATATTGAGCCTAAGGTGATCATGTGTAAACAATTTAAGCTGGTTTTAAATATAAATAAATCGTGGAAATATATAGGCCCACATCTATACTAATATGATAAAGAGGTAACATTTGTTTGTATGTAGGCTTAAGGAATAATCTCTGGAACTACTAAACCAATTGAACAAATTTTTGTACGAATAAAAAGCTACACCATCCCTGAGTACATAGGCTAGAATTCATTTTGATTTAAGAGTTGAAACAATCCTTAAAACAATAAATAATAATTGTTATAAGTTACTTCAATTTTGTACATATATTTCTTACAAGATACATAGAAGAATTAAACCAGATTTGCATTTTGTCGCATGCTGCTAAGGAAAACAACATGTGATAACAACATAGGCTACAATATTTGCATCTAAGGGTAAATGGGGCAATAACACACATTACTTGAGGGACAATGTACTCCGAGATGTACAATTTTTTAACATAGGAGTATGGGACTGGATATTTTCTAAAATTTTGCCATTAATGGTAATGTTTTTATAACACGTTCATTATTATAGTTCTTTGGCTGCCACCATTTAGGAAAGTGCCAGTAAGTAAGCTAATTATAAGATTTGCAAGTGAATTAAAAAAACTGTTCACACCACACTAAAAACATTTCTTTGGGCTGAAAATTTATAAACAAGTATAACCTGATTAACCTTCCTGGCCTCTGACGTATATATCCGACAGAGAGGAATGCCAAAAAAGGGGTTACTGATGTTTTATCCATCGTCAACATTTTATCTGCTTGTATTTCATTGTGTGTCTTATTAAATGCGGCATTCGTTTATAATCGATAGCTGCTTCCATTTCTATCTACTTATTTCCAATAATGTAGACCTATATATTGGAGTTCCACGTAAGTTATGAGTCACTTGTTATCAGCTATATGTTATTGGATTGTAGTTTGCAGTTTTTATTACCTATTTTTATAAGTTTCAGAAGTTTGTTCTTGCATAGTAAAGTATGTTTACTGTATAAAGTAGGCCTATATTTGATCAAAATGATAAATCTGTTCCAACTAAATTTGTTTCTTATCAGTAACAAAATGTTGTTGCAATTTAAGGAAATTCACGATGTTTAAGTTTTTAAATTATTAGATGAATTTAATTTGAAAATATTACACACTCAAAAAATATGTGTTGTCTAAACTGTAGTGTAAATAGTTTAGGCCTATAGGCCTACAAATTGGTAATTGTATACTATTTCCGGCCCCCCCCCACTTTATAACTGATGTCATACACAAAGGGATATGAACTATTTTCATCTGATTGATGTTCAGACAGGCTAGTTTAGGCCCGCTGAAGCGATTAATAACCCATAGTCTTTAGTCACAGCCATTGCCATTGCCGACAACTCACTAACGAAACGCCAAAAGATCGCCGGCCCGATTACTGATAAGCCACTCAGCGATATAAGATAATGTGGCTATCATACTATAATCACTTCAGCAAGCCTAAAATAGCCTGTCTGGACATCAATCAGATGAAAATAGTTTACATCAGTTATAAAGTGGGGGAAATAATAGCCTAGATACAATTACCTATGTAAATATTTAGTTCATTGTTTTTACTAAAGAAAGTTATTACTGAGAGAAGTACCTGTTTGAGATGTGAAGTTCGGCTAGGTTAGGTTACGTTAGGCTATACATAATTTGTAAAATAAAACTAAACTATTAAAATCTATTAGTAAATAGTGTGTAGGCTAAACATTTTGAGTGGTGAATTCGATTAATATTCTGAAGGGTGCAGAATATGTCCGAACGCCCAAACAAGGTTTGTGGAAAATATTAGCTGGGAAAAATAAAATAAGAAATGAATGGGAACAAATATACAAAAATAATGGATTACCCGAAATCAAACTGAATAACATTAGCCTCTATATAATAAAGAACGAACAATATAGACCTAGGACTATTATTTGTCACACTATAAAACCCATAATCTGCTACACGGTGAAGATTTTAATTCCAGAAAAACCAAACTGTAAATAGACTGACATTAACTCTTACGCAAACTAGAACAGTCGGTGACAAATATTAAATAGATATTACAAGAGAAAGAAAACTCATAAAAAATCACTCATTTTGGTTAGATTTGGACTAAATGTAAGAACCAGTATACGGTTAACTAGCCCCAAAAGACAAATAGGCCTAATAAACATTGTAAAACATATACAACCTAAAGGATACTGCCTAACAATAGAAATAAATATGCAAAATGTTGATTTATTCTAATTAACATTCATTAATCCATCCATTAAAACCTTAAACCATTCGAACAACATTCCTTTAACACAGTATATTTCATGATATATGTGATATAGGCCTATAAATAATAAACAACGTTGACAGACTTTCTAAAAAAAACGTACATGCCTATGGAAATAGAAAGATTTCATATTACAAGATTAACAAAAAAAAATTTTGCTAGTGGAGAACTACGGTATCTAGCCTACCTTAATTACAGTTAAAGAAAAAATAAACTATTGAAAAGATATATAGCCTATTACAAAAATTGAATAAAACATTGTGAAAACATATAAATTAAGCAGTAGGCTAACTTAGTTTGCATTGAAAAATATAAAGTTTGAGTTTCGATACGTCGTAACTCGGACATGTATGCTACATCACTAAAGTGCTGATCAAGTAACATGCTATCATTGTAGGCCTTCTTTATTAAATTTGACAATGTTAAAAAATCCAGGTAGTATGTATATTTTTAATGGATCAAAGAAAAGCACATAATATCAATTTATGACATTAGAAATTGGCCATCTTGCAACTCCATGGGCACTGAAGCAAGGAATTGAACGAAAGATTACAGCCATGCCAAATCTAAGAAGAGTAGGCCTAAGTTTCCCTTCTAGTACTTTTGAATAAAATGAAATACCGTTGAAATATATTTGTGACAAGTTAGCAAGTAGTTTTCATTCTTCTTTTGTAAGCCTTTACATCTACAATGAATTATTTTATATTTTTTAGTTATAATTATTAAATTATAAAATCAAATTTTGCCCGCCACATAATGGACAATGACCACACGTATTCGAGTTTTGATAAAATTTTTAAACCTTTAATTGTATGCAATAAAGGCACATACATGGACGCCGCTGAGGAATACGAAATATACAAGGCATTTAAATTAAAAGATGAACTATTAAATGACCAGCTGAACTTCAAATCCAATAGGCTTTATGATACTGCGATAAGCGTTGACAATAAGATTTGAATCAACAGTTCAGTAGTTGGTCAACCTTCCAACGGTGCGCACCGATTCCTCGCTTTATATATGTTTTTGTTAAATGACATGTGTGTTTGTGAAATGTTTTTAATGTAATATATGACGACCTGATCTTCAGAGAAGCCAGACGATGGAACATAGATTCCGAAACGCGTTGCAATACTGTAATATAAAAGGAAGTCACACGACGGAAATACGAAGGTAAATATAATAATTTTTACTATAATTATTAGTTGAAATATATTTGTGACAAATAGCAAAACAAAAAATGAATGCATATAGGTAACTAGAAGGAGATGCGAGCAAAGCAAGGAGTAGGTTTGAATTAAATAATATAACTTATAAAATGTTGGAATATGGAATTATTTAATTTACAATAATAAAACCTAAAAATAGTGAAACACTATTTGGCTACAATGTAACATCGAGTTTTATTAAAACAAGTTGTGAAGATAATGGAAATAGGCTACAGCGAATGCTTGATTTAATGGCCTTTTGGTATAACGTAGGCCAACTAGCTTTATAGCCCGCTATCATGGTGCACCTTTAAAAAAAAAAATCTGCATTTTCATTAAGACAGCACTGGTGCGTGTACAATGGTTGACTATAGTACACGTCTACTTTTGCCACTTATTTCATTTCCGATGGAAGTATCTTAGGCCTACTGAATTATCATATTTTAGTATGAATTCTTATATTCATTTTGTACTAGGGAAGACCCCTGCGTGCTCCGCACGCCAAGACCCCCGATGGAACTTTCTAAAGACATATGTTAGGTTTTATTTATAATAAAGGCGTAGGATTAATAATTACCTCAAAACTAAGATGTTAAATGATCAAAATCATTAAAGATTTAAATCATGTTAAATGTTCAAATAAAATTATTTCATATATTTTGTAACAACAGTTATAATAAAGGTTAAAAGAACCAGTAAAGCACAGGTGTACACTTAATCAAAAACCAAACCAAAAAGTTAATCACTATCAATTCCTACCGTACATTATCAATAAATAGGTCTACTAAATGTCTTATTTATTTTTAATTAGATTGTAGGCCTAACATAGTATTTTCTTATTTTTAAATTCCTTAACGCAAGTTTTTATTGGTTTGTGTGTGTGTGTTGAAACATGTGTTGGTACAGTATAGGCCTAACTTAAAATATTATTTTGTACTAGCCTAATAGCTGGACATAAGAATCAACTGTAGGCTATTATCTGTTATTTAAAAACCATTATTTATTTCCACAAAAGCAGCTGAATTAGTTTGTTTCTTATTATAAACAGTTGTTTTGTATAGAAAAATGTCTTTATAACCGCCTGAATACTTTAAACATCATTATTTACATCCACGAAAGCAGCTAGATTAGTTTGTTTCTTATTACAAACAGCTGTTTTGTACAGAAATGGTTTTTAAATTCGTTCCACGTTAATTTAGTGTTTAAGATTAGCTCAGGCCATTAAGGATAAGAATTTTTGACATCTAAAACCTTATTGCAAAACTTTGAAATGAGACTAATTTTTTGACAACTCAAACATTAAAATTGGTCCATAAATAAAATGCAAAAATAATAATACAAAAAAACCTAAAAGGTTCTAACCTAACCTATTTAGTCACAGTATGTTTGCCTGTATTCAACATTTAACAGCAGAATGTAGGCTAAAACAATTGTCTACAAAAATATTAGGCTAAATTCGAATATAGTAAAGTTACGCCCCAAAATATTTTATAAATAAGTTGTTTTGCAAAGAAAGTTGTGACCTAGGGCCTCGGCTACTGCTTACCATGAAAATTATGCCAAATTATCTAACATTCTCAAACAGTTCAGCTACGAACAGAAACTTATTAAATAGGCTATATACTATTCTAAACTAAACTGTTCCCAAATTTTCCAAACTTACAAAAAAATTTGGGAATCTTTAGAATTAAAATGACTAGTAAAGTGGCCTATAAAAATAGGTTACACAAATTTCTATACTTTAAATTAACAATTAAATATCATAGTTTTTTATGTAGGCCTACTAAGGTAGCCTACACTGTATTTAATTAGTAAAACATAGACCTATACCTATTTTCTACATGATTTTAACAATATAAAGATTAATTTTGCTAGCCTATAAAATGGCCAGCCTATTAAACAAATAGGCTATATAAGATAAATTTAGAAAGTTATTATTGATTAATAGTTTAATACTAACTCCTATGAATTATAGAATAGAAAATTCACTACATTAACCATGTGGATACTTATGTGCTAAATTATCCATACAAAATCTGTAGAATTTATATTAAATGTAGAATGACAATTAATTGACCTAGGCTGGTCTAGTTCTTGGCCAAGCCTACAACACAGATCAAGTGCAGCACTACAACATGGTGATAGGCATAAAATGTAGGCCTATAATAAAATGAATCACGTACTAGACTGATTACAAGTTATAAATTTGAATTAGGATGGTTTTTTATATGAAATTAGTGCATTGCCTTAGGCATTAGCCTAAGCCACCTACCTTCCAATATGAAGTAATGAGAAATCTTATGTAATTGATTTCCTGAAATAATCACCAATTCACAATGATGCAATAAGAAGCCAGAGAACACAGAACATATTAATGAACAAACAAATCACCGAAAACACGTAATGGTAAACCAAAATAACTCTATGAAATTAACCCGGAAACCATGTGCATGGGGCTTCCTCTAGTGATCTAGCTAGAATTATCATTCTGCAGAGCAGATACACCGCAGTAAGAAACCATTGAAGCGCACACTATGACATTATTCACTGCACTATTATAAAAATTACGAAGGAAATATTATTAACTACGAAAAAAAGTAATCAAATAGCTCCAAGAAAAAGGGGAAAGTCCTTACCGTTGAGAAGACTTCCCAAACTCAACAAAATTTCTCACGGAAACCTGCAAAATGGACGACACAGAAGGCACATGCCAAAGAAACGTTGCATCATGGGTAGCGACACTAGCGTGCCACTGCCCGACATCTGTTGGAATTTATGAAAATCGATTCTCTGATGATATGTTCAAATAGTATAAGGATTCACTTTAATAATAAATATTAAATACTATTATATCAAATAAGTAACTTGACTTAAATAATGGCATTATAAATTTAAAAAAGGTAAATTCTTGTTGAAAAACTAGATAATTATTTATTTCTGAACAAAAACATTAAAATGTAAATAGTGTATAGCCAATGTATAAAAAGTGATTAACATTAAAATGCAGTATCTCGCTCACTTGAAATCGTTACTTCAAAAAGAAGTTATAGAAGTGAAACAGCTTGTTGTCTTTATTCTTTTTAAGAAATAAGAAAACATTTGATCACAAATAAATCATATGTTTATAAACGTTGTACTGTAGTTCAATCTACGAATCGTTCTTCTTTGCGGTATCTGTGTTCGTTCGTACCTTGTCTGACGTCATATCGTTTATAACCTATTAGATCTTACCACGGCAAATAATAATAATATACAATATTTTATTGTAAATCTACGACATTCTTTAACTAAATTATTTTAAATTTTGTCCAGGTAAAAAACTGGAAATTGTTTTAAATAAGGATAATATTAATAATAATTT